>JAAGNO010016602.1:14804-33340 GCA_033439905.1 Ceryle rudis | reverse complement strand
AAGAAAAGAAAAGAAAAGAAAAGAAAAGAAAAGAAAAGAAAAGAAAAGAAAAGAAAAGAAAAGAAAAGAAGAAAAAAACAAGCAAAAAACCAGTCAGGACCCAGACAATAAAGAAGCAAATAATAAACTATCAGTAATGCCAGTCAATATTTATAGAACAAACAATTTCATTGTCAGAACAGTTCCCACATTTGGTTGTAAATTTGACAAGGATAAGTGCTTTTCTCTGGCTTTGTTCTCTTTGAGACAAATCTTACACAGATTGATAATAATTGTTCCTCTTCCATGAAATTTTTTGTGGCAGAGAGTAAATCTTGATGACACAATAACATCCTTGTTACTTACTATTTATGTAAAACATTTCCAAATACTTTATAAGACACCCTAGCAGATTGAAGAATCCCATACTAATAGAACAAGCTAGGAACTTAATAAATAAGAAACAATGGATATGTTCCTACCAGCATTTCACCTGAGATACATACCAGACTTTTATTCCTGGACTTCATCAACAGAGCAAATATACTATCATATGATATGTGATGTTTGACAATTCTACTAGGAGAATCAGTCATTGGATGAGGCAGGAGCCAGTCATGGTAACAGTGTCATTTCCCAGGAAAAATCCTGCTTCCCTGCTGTGGTTCCAGGACCTTTTGTTTCCCAAGACAACCATGACAACTTCTTTCTATCTCAGCCCGACATGCTGGTAGTAGGGTGATAGAGAGCAGAAGCAATTTTGTAAAAGAAATGTTAGCTTAAGTTGCCTTTATCTGGCTGATCCACCCTCTGCATACACTCTCAGCCCATTGTCAGTCCAGGTCCTCTGGTGGACTTGTGACGAACTGGATGGGAAAACTCACTAGATTTAAAATGTAACCTTCTTTCTATGGTTGTGGCCCTCTCAGTAAGTGGTGTAGTATCCCGTTTCAAGTCCACAGCTATACCAGGTCAAGAGAGGTATCAGTGAAATGGTATGAAGCTGAGGTCTGTGGGGGTAAGGCAACGAGAGGAGTAAAGAAAGAAGGAAGCACAAACATAACTGCCATCAACTGAAAAGCCACAATCTGCAGACACATACGGCAGATCTACCTCATCAAAAGAGCTTACTTGAGCCTTCTCATGTGCCTGAAGTGTAACAGAAATTTAAGTGTGGAAATTATTTAGCTTGCCATTAGGATTGGCACTATTTCTGTCAAGTTATGCTGCAGAGTGAAGCATAATGCTAAGTGCAGGCTGGGCAAATAGGATGTGAGTAGTGTCACTGGGTGAACAGTGACACTTCTTCAGGCAACCAAACACAAGTGATATGTATAGGATGAAGTAATTCTAATGGACTTTCCAGACTGGTGGAGTTAATTATTTATCAGTGAGGGTAAAAAAGCATCAGATCAAACAAGTAGTGGATCCTCTCTGTCTTTATGTGAAAAACAGGCATTTCAGGATCTCAAGATTTTTGTTCCTTCCCAGAAGCAGAATATATCCAATTATAACTATATGGCCATCACATAATTGTGCACACAATAAATATGACCAGTTTTCTAGATATTTCAAAGGCCAGTCTGAGTAACATTATCTCTATCCATCCTAAAAAGTGTAAACCAAGAGAACTGCTATCAATATTGTTAGTTTAGGGAACAGTAATCAAAGTAATCAAAGTCTGTATTGCCTTTTTTTTTTTTTTTTTTTTCCTGTAGAAACTCCTTATATAGAGTTCTGGGGCAGGTATTTTGTATCAAGAATAAATCCTGCTAAATTTTATTACCTATTGATCTGAATGTATAATACAACTTATTTATTTTAACGAATAGACTTTAACTTTCTCCTCACAAACCCTGCTATTTAGCTGTTGATATATCCCTGATATTTAGCTGATCAAAGCTATAGAGTACTGTCAGAACAGTACAATATCACCACAATCCTTAGAAAAACAGTTTTCCATACAGTGGTTTAAAAAAGACTGTATCTTTTGATGATTTTGTATTCTTTTTCAAAATTGTTGTACTTCAAATTGAAGTTTAGGTTTCATAATTTTCTTATTCCAAACTTAGTTTTAATGAGAATTAATTTAAGGGAGACTTTCCTACTATTAGCAATGTCTTGAATAGGTGCAATTCCTCTCTCCCAGAACTATTACCATTCAAACTCCTCCATGGAGCAGCAGGCTGCAATTTCTGCATCTGTGCTGTAATTCTACTGTAATTCTTGCACAGAAGCCTAGTCAATCAACCTTGTCCTCCCCATGCCAGCCAACTGTCCCTTCAGTACAGCAATAGAATTCAATATGAATAAAATGAATAGAATTGTGGTGCTAGAGGGAGAGTCAGCTACTACAGAGACAGGAGTGATTGACATTAAAACATCTGTGGAAGAGCTATGGAGGAATTACAGCAGAGTCACTGAAATTGCACCCTTCACACCTCATGAGAAGGAAAGGAAGCAACAGGAGATGCCATTAATAAATAAATGTACCTTCTTACTAAAGCTGCAGCCAAAAAAAAATTTTTTTTTTTTTTTGGTATCCTTACCTTCAATTTGTGAGCAGCTTTTATTAACTAGGTGAAAATTGGTTGTGACTTCAATTCTATGGTGGTTACGATTCTAGGACAGTTTTAATTCAAAGTCAGATGGCATTTTTTTTAAAATCAGGGTGTAACTTTCCCAGTTCATTCTTCACCTTCCTCACTATTGACGCAGTTGGAAGACTAGGGGACTTACACATACTGAATTTTTAGTATTTTTTGTGTGTGTGAGAACAGGAATATAAGTAATACCATTTCAAGATAATTTTCAATAAGCAGTTTCTGGGTTTCAGGTGTAAATATCTATATCATTCTTTGGATATGGTACTACATATACAAATTGTCTGATTATATTTTGCTTTAACTAGAAGAGAACATGAATATGTTGAATTTAATATACTAGGTCTTCTCTATAGCTAGACTTCCTCTAGATTTTGCAAACTTCAAAATGAAGTCAAATTTAATGAACACATACTTTTATCTTTCATTATGGTTATATATTTAGGGACACTGATATGAGAGTTTTATTAAGATGATATAAATATGTGTGTCTTGTTAGCTTTATGAAGGTCTCAAAATTGTGCCTAAAGATGAAATTCTTCTCAGTGGGAGAATAAGTAAGATGCCACAGGCAATAGATGGTGACATTCAGACTGTAAGTACCTGTGGGGTTTTTTTATGTTCCCTTTTCTTTTATACTTTGCAACTTGTTACCTTTCTCATGCTTTTCTGCATGTCACTTGCCATGCTGCATCGCCACTGAAAAAGTTAGCACATATAAACCACTTATCTTTAAGTACTGCTTTCCTTGCATCTACTTTTTCAAGGTATTTACAGACTCAGTTGGATATTGTGACATGAGTTTCTCCAGATTCACTTTTGCAGCTGTAAGTTCTAAAAAAACTTTTTATTGAAATCAGCAGATTTTGAAAAAGAAGTTGAAACCTATTCCACTATGAAGTCTGATGCTGATATTTTATCCAAGTTAAAAAATCTGGAGAGAATGTTTATGTTTATTTTTACTTTTTCTCATGTAACACTAAATCTTAACTAAGAAGTTAACTTGAAGTAACAGAATGTTTTGAATGATATTACAACAAATCCACTTAACAGCTTTGCAGTATTTCAAAACAAAATAGGTACAGAAACTACTTGTCTGAAAAGAAGACCTAGAAAGGAAGAAGAATAACAAAATCCTTGATGAGATCATACTTTATTGATCTAATCAGCTTAAAACTGTATGGATTTTTTATGCAGCTACATTTCTATTTTATTTAACTGAAACAAATGTCTAAAAAATGTATGAATTATTAATGATTAATTTTAACATAGTTTGGGTTTTTTCCTTCTAGTGATCTCAGTGAAACAAGTCATCCACTTCAGGCACACAAATTATATAAATCAAGAGATAAACTAATTTACATGAATAATGTGGCTCAAATATTTCCTTACAGTGCTTAAAATCAGTCCTATGCTCTCCCATGTACTAAGTGCAAAAGGAAGTGGATCAGAAGGAGAAGAGTTAAGGTAATCTTGTGGCTTGCAGAGAAACAGTTTGATAGAGATGAGAAGACACCTCTCTCCTTGCTCTTCTATCCTCAGAGAAGAGAAATAAGGAAGATCACAATTTGCTTCTATTTTCAATAGAAGGCTGAGGGTGATGAATAAAGTTGGTAGAAGATCAAAAGATAGTGAAGACCAAAGATAGTAAATGGCATAGTTTTCCTTTTTTTTTTTTTCTTTTTTTTCCCTCAAAATGAAAACATTTGATGTTGCATGAGGTAGGTTTATACCCTTTATCTGTCTTTTCAGTTGCCAGGAAAGTGAGAGCTACATTCTGTCCTTGACACACAGAAGGCAAGGCATTGGCTAGTGTTCCCAACTGTCATATGCTCCTGCTAGAGAAAAGGAAACCAAGGTAAGGAGATGGAAAATACTTGCTTAGGGAAACGCCTCGGTGTAGGAATAGGCCTTCATCCAGCATATGTTTGCATCTTTACTGTCTCTGTAAAGCACAGCAAGTTCTTCAGACTGAACATTTACATGGTCTGCAGGAATCTTCTTGTAATGCTGGTTCTGTAATCCTCCCTTTATGGTCCCCTTTCTTTGGGTCCCCTTCACCAGCCAATGACTCTGCAAGCAATATAAACAAAACTTAAAGTATCGTATGATTGTTTATTGGCTAATGGTCAAAGAACAAGTGTCTGGAACTAACACCTTCTGGATCAAGCGTAAATTTGCTCACAAAGCCCAGTGAGACAACTAAAGAATCTCCACGACCAGGCAGTCAGCTGCCAGGTGGGGAAGGGTCAACCTCCATCGATGCTAGGAATACATTCATCACTGTTATCCTGTTCTTTGAGGGGTTTTTAATGTTTTATATTCTTTCAGGTAAATATTTTCCTTGTTGAGTCCTTGAGCTGTTAATGACTGCTTTCTCAACAATTACATAATTGCCTTTTTTTTTAACCTTATGTGCATAAGCACCCAACCCAGCTGAAAATACTGAAGAGGTATGAGGTTCTCAGATTTACATTAATGAAACATTGGTGTTTGTATCTCTTACCAGTGTTTTGCCCTCCTGCTACTACTTTTAATCTTCTATATTCACTTTCAAAATAGTTTGATTTGTTTTAAAACTAAGAGTGAAGAATGTATTTTCTTCTTTTCCTCCACAAGTATAGCTCTCTAAAGAGATACTGGCCTGAAGCCCAGAAGTAACACTGCAGCCCTAGACTAATAAATCATTATTAATCAGGTTATTTGTATCACTGTAGTAGTGTTTAATTTCATTTAATGTCTTTGGGTCCAGAGAACTCGGTCAGTAGTTTCTTTCAGCACTCATGTTTTCCCAGTTTCATCTGCTGAATTCAGAAGATATATACACATAAAGGAGACCACTCCACATACGCAAAATTTCAGGTTCCAGTAGATTATTATATGATTCAACCTTTCCAATCTGGATTCAAAGTGAGAGAACTTTGTTCTGCAAAACACAATTTTGAAAGAATATCCAAAGCTAGATCACAAAATGCTCCTACTTCATAGATGCTGTTCAAAAAACAGTTGCTTGTAATTGCAACTCCTCTGTGTTTGCTTTGACATTACCAATCTTGATTTTCACTGATTCTGAAAACAATTTTGGACTTTGCATCTTCTCAGATCCTTTTCCCTTTTTCTGTTTGTGTACTCACATATTATTTAAATATTTATTGAAATTTTTTTGTCTTGAAAATATGTAGAATGTGTTCCCTTCTACAGTAAAATAAATGAACTAGACAACAAAAGGGTCTATGAAATTATTGAAGAGGTTATATCCTAAAATAAATCAGAATATTTTAAGAATAAAGTAATGAATTCATTTCATTATTTCTTTCAATGAGAATAGCAATCTGAACATTGGGAAGTTCAGAATGTAATGCATCATGGACTTCCACATAGAGAGCAGAAAAGCAATTCTAATAAATAGGCAGATCATATAAAAATGATTTGTATCAATATCTATCAGTCTGAACTCTGACAGTACTGCACCCACTGTTTCCCCCAAAGTAGGCAATAATGAAAAAGTGTCTCTTACATTTATGCATTAATTTCAGGACTGATTGCACCTAACCACATTGAATCTGTCCACATCCTTTTCAAGCATTGCAACTAATGATCACAATTCCTGTCATGTAGATCAGTGCTTCAACATCTGGTTGGAAATTGTCAACTCTGCATACTACAAATCTATGTTCTGTCAATATTACAAATGGATAAGTAGGCAGGTGCCATTTCAGGACTCCTCTCATACTGCTTTAAACTGTGCTGAGCCATTTTGTCAAATGAAGCTTAAAAATGTGTTTGCCTTAGCTCAAAATATTTTTACCTGCATTTTCTTTTTAATACATGGTATTACATTCATCTATTACAGTTTTGGACCCAGACTCAATTAAATTCAAAGTTCTAATCATCATCTACCATGAATCTAGTTATTAGACAGTTTCTTTTGAAAAATTCTTGTTCAGTCTTTGTACTTTTCAGGACAGTACAATTTTAAGGTAGACTGTCCTAAACTAAAGCACTGGGAAAATACTGTGCTAGCATTTCAGTTAAGCAACTCATACACAGGGAACATCTTATGGATAAGATTCAGATAAGATTTAATAATTTTCATATTTATTTCTCTCACCTCCTTCATTAATGACTTCTTAATTCCAAAAAAACAATGAAGAGATTTAAGGGGGAAAAAAAAAAAAAGCACATATCAGGAATAAATATGTGAGAAAAAAAATGACATTTACAGCTTAAACTGCAGTTATTATTATGCAGTAAAATGCTACAATGAAATAAAAGATGATCGCTAAATTGTATAGTGTTAATTATGTCAAATAGGGGACATTGCAGACAATAGAAAAGGTCAGTGATGCTTTACTTACTAGAGCAAAAATATGCTTGACAAGACAATTCTAGCTTTTCTGAACACATTAAAAAAAGTTAGAGAATGAATGCTGTCTTAATAAGCAAGAATACTTATGAACTAGCAATGACAAATAATCATGCTGACATCAAAACATGCATCATATAACATCTCCTGTTAAAAAGTGTGAAGAGTTTTGTTTGTAATTAATATTTTGACAGATATTTCATACAGGTTTCACCTCACTTCCAAATTTCCATTTTATTAACCCAAAAGAACAAATGTGATAGAAACACTTATGGTAGGATCCTAAATGAATGTATATCTGCATAAATATTTTAAGCTATACATGTGCTTTCAGAGTTTTACTGATGGTTAGAGAATATGTGATCTGGCCTTTTGCATCTTTTTCTGATTTGTTTAATTTGTTCGTCTCCTACCTCTGTTTTTAAGATACCCATCATAGGAAATTTCCATTGGATTTCTGTTTCCAAAAGACATGGGATATACTTTAGCTACTTCAGCTATGTTGATCTAAGCCTCATGACCACAGTGTGAATAAGAACCCTTTTCAGGTCGTGGATTTTTCATGCAGAGAGCGAGGTCTGTAAATATTTTTACTGTTTTTTTTCCAGATGAAAAAAAAGTATTTTCTTTTCTATGCATTTTCATTTGTGATATGATTTGCATCACACTATACCAACTGCAATTTATGGCAAAAAAAAGTGTTTAATAAAAAGAACTCAACACCAATACATTTATACATATATATGTATTTTCATCTGTATTTACATATATGCATATATATTTCCATATATGCATCTATATTACATAGATAAAATCCTAAGGGCTGAATAGTGCCACATATGAGACTCAATTACAATGTTTCTTCTGGGTTTCTCATAGATGAATCCATAAGTATCTACAGAATTAAGTGGTTTTATGTCTGGCAGTTAAAGACTTGTGTGACTGCATGAGAAGAGGATCAAGTGTTACCATATTTCAATGTAAAATTCTTTCTAATGAACTTTTTACATAAGTAAAGATAAGAAATAGTCTTCAGAAAGATAATATCTTCAGTGTACCTTCCCACATTACTTAGCTTGGGAACTGACTAACTCAGAAGCTTAACTTGGAAGCTCCTCCCAGTAGCAATTTGCCTTTATTTGGGAAGAATCAATATTCTTAAAACAATTTGTGTTATGATACATTGATAATTCTAGATTTATCATGAGTAACTATTTCAATTGCTTGATTTGATTTTCATTGCACAAGTATCTTTACATTAAATATGTCTATACTCTCAAATCATAGAATGGTTCAAGTTGGAAGAGACCTCAAAGACCATGTGGTTCCAAACCCCCTATCACTGGCAGGGACACTTCCCACTAGACCAAGTTGCTCAAAACCCCATCCAACCTGGTCTTAAGCATATCCAGTGATGGAACATCCAGAGCTTCCCTAGGCAACCGGTTCCAGGGTCACACCACCCTCATAGTGAAAAACTTTTTCCTCGTTTCTAATCTATATCTCCCTGCTTCCAGTCTGAAGATCACTTGTCCTATCACTACTAGCCCTTGTGAAAAGGTCCCTCTCCAGTTTTCCCATAAGGACCCTTCAGATACTGGAAGGGCATAATAAGGTCTCCCCAGAGCCTTCTCTTCTCCAGGCTGAACAACTCCAACTCTCTCAGCCTGTCCTCATAGGAAAGGTGTTCCAGCCCACTGATCATCTTCTTGACCATCCCCTGGACCCACTCTGACAGGTCCATGTCCCTCTTGTGTTGGGGTCTTCACAGCTGGAAGCAGTAGTCCTGGTGGTGTCTCATGAGAGCAGAGTAGAGAGGGAGAATCACCTTTCTAGATCTGCTGGCCATGATTCATTTAGTTCAGCCCAGGATATGGTTGGCTCTTTGGGCTCCAAGCACACATTGTTAGCTCATGTTGAGCTTTTCATCCACCAGCACCCCCAAGTCTTTCTCCTCAGGACTGCTCTCAATCCATACTCTGCCCAGCCTGTATTTGGGCTTCAGATTGCCCTGACCCAGGTGCAAGACCTTGCACCTTGTTGAACCTTGTTGAACCTTGAGGTTCACGTAGGCCTTCCTCTCAAGCCTACCAAGGTCCCTCTGGGTGGCATCCTTCCCTCCAGTGTGCCAACCATACCACACATCTTGGGGTCATCAGCAGCATTGCTGAGGGTACGCTTGATCCCACTGTCCATGTCACCAACAAAGATGTTAAACAAGACTGGTCCCAGTACAGACCCCTGAGGAACACCACCTGTCACTGGTATCCACTTGGAAATTGAGCCATTTGAGTGGTCAATCCATCAAATCCATGTCTTTCCAGTTTGGAAACCAGTATGTTGTGTGGGACAGTGTCTTTGCACAAGTTCAGGTAGATGATGTCACTTGCTATTCCCTATCCACTGATGCAGTAACTCCATCATAAAAGGCCACCAGTTTAGTCATTTTACCATCAGCGCTTTTTGATTTTCCCACTTTCTCATCTACCCACATTCATCATTCATCCTCCTTTTTCCACTAAAAAATAAAAAAACAAACCAACACCAACAAACAAACCCAGACCCCAAAAGAACCAATAATTTTAAATAACAATAAAAGACTCAGACACAGGGAAAATCATATACTTTTTTTTTTCTTCTTCTTCTGACATAAATCATTCTCTTTTAAATCATTGACTTTATGTATTGGATTATCATTCAGAGCAATGCCTGTGAAATATTTAGTACACTCATCAGCAAAACAAACAAACAAAAAAATTCTGCATCACTTAATGAACTACTGGGAAAAGGTAACTCACCAGTCTAGATTATTCTTGTCTAAACTTGGACATCTACATTTAGAAGATTATATGTGACTGCTTACCTATACTCCATTGCATGGAAAGGAGGCCTGGTCATATTGCTGTCTGGAGCAATTTTCAAGTAATCTCAAAAACAGACTTTAATACTTGAACGATTTAGGATTTACTCAGCCCTTGATTCCATTCACTGAATTGATTATGCCTCCAATAATCATAATGGGAACTTTGACACCTCCCTCATATATTCCCGCTCAGACTGTAGACAGCTAAAGTTAGACAAAATGAAACTCACCTGCAAGACTTTAAAAAGAAGGAATGTTCCTTTATATTGACTAAATATTTTCAGCAATATTTGTTATGTTTGTGTTAAAAGTGAACATTATAACTAATGTTATTAAAATCATATTTCCATATCCAGTGGAAAAATCATCTAAGAACATTCACTTACATTACTTCAAATACTAAGTTTCAATTTCACAAACTTTACTATTTCTTGAGTACTGTGGTATTTTATGAGTTTTTCCACTGCACCACAGTCCAGCTGGAGAATTCAGAAGTGAGACTGCTCTCCAGAAGTGAGACTGCTCTTCTAAAAGCTCCTCCTGTACATAGCAGTGTTTTTCTGGCCAATCCCTTCTTCCAGTTTTGCTATTTGATTTTCATGCTTTTTAAGCTTAAAACCAGTTTAGATTACATGGTATAATTTAGATGGAAAAGCTTTAATTCCTGCCAAATCTTTATTTCTTTTTCTAGAAGTATCGAATTTGAACAAACATTTTATTATATTGTTCCACTGATCTCAATCCCTTTCATCCCAGCTTGTTAATTATAGGGATGAAAATTATGAGCAAACTACGCTTTTTTTGCACAGCTGTGTCAAGTTAAAAGCAAAAATAAACAAACAAACAAACAAAAAGCCATTCTTCCCTATAAATACATATGGAAGGGAGGAGGAGGCAGAGACAGACAGGTTTCTTGCAGTTTACATGGCCTTATCAATAGAAAGTGAATTTAGCCCATATCTCCAGAGTGGGCAAGAAAAGGATTATGGAGTGAGACACAACGCAAATATTGTCAGATTGTGCACATTTTTTTTTTTTCCTTTCAGTAAACACCAGGTGGTCTAGTCCCTTTTTTCACTGAAAAAAAAAGGAAAAAAATTTGTATTTTTTTCATATACTCTTAGTTCATACACAGAGAGACTTGCTGTAGAGTATCTGTCTCTTACGTGCTCAAATGCTCATTTGCTCTCTGTTATAACTTGGTCTTCAGATTTCTGTATTCAAATGGTATGCATTTTTTTTTTAATCAAGACACTTCACTATCCTGTACTCCAAAATCCCCAACAGTAATCCATCTTATATACCAAAAATACACACGTAAATACATACATATGAAATTTTTTTTTAAATAAAATAAAATTGCACATTATTAGCAAAATCTGAAATCTCTTGTATGCAAAATGCTAGATAAAGATTTAGATATTGTTATTACTACAAATATTACTTGTGTGTTCTTAAAAAGTTGTAGATTTTTTTCACGCAGGAATATCATTATATACTAAATAACACAACTACTTGTCTCAGTCCAAATGGAAAATAATTGTGAAGTTCTACAGATGTGTCACATAATGTCCTAAAGCATTAGAAATTTCTTTTCAAAACCAAAAGATAAGTGCAAGTGATATTTTCAAGAATATAACTTCAAATTTCTCACAGTTTAATCTTTCCTGAATCAAAATTGTATTTCATGTAGGTATTTTTCTTTTTAAGTATTATACTAATGTCACGTGTCTTTAAATGTTACTAAAACTTGTGAAGATTAATACTACATATTGGGCAGAGAGACATATACATAAGATTGACAGCTTTAAAGATTAAATTGTTACTTTCTGTAAGAATTTCTGGAAGCAAACCTGAGTAGAATAACAATTATAAACAACTAAAAATTCACATTTTTAGAGATTTTAACACACTAAACAGTACAAATTCAAAATGAGATGATGCCAATCCCTTTTGCAGCAGTAGTAAGAAAAATAGAAATCCATTTCTTTACTGTATATTTATGTTTTATACAACTTCTATATTTAGGAGTCCTGGTGTTCACCATCAGATGATCTGGATTATATGTAACTTGTTTTTCCCATAAAAAAACATGGCTAAATAAAATACTTTTTTTAAAAAAAAGTTTCCATGTAAATGTGTTCCTTTCATAGTATCTTGAGTTCATAGAACTAAAAAATTAATTTTTTTCTTTATCCCAAAAATTCTCTTGTCTTTGTATAGGACAAGAACAAGACAGGAAGTCATCCACTTTGGCATTGACAAAAGCTACTTCTACCTCACCACCTGAATGGATTTGCAGCCCATATCATAGAATCATTTAGGCTGGAAAAGACCAAGATTGTTGAGTCCAACCATTAAACCTACTCTATCAAGTCCATAGTGGCTTTTTTTCCTAAAGTTTTCTTTTCATCAATTATACAGCTTCCTACTGCAATAACACAAGAAGAAAAAGTCCTGCAGGAAACTTACTTCAATGTAAGTCCTTGATCACTGCCTTGATCACATGCTAAGCAAGGACCAAGGTAAATGATAGAATTTATTAAGACATTTGACATTTTCATGAACTGGTGTTTTGTTTTGTTTTGTTTTGTTTTTTTGTTGGTTTTTTTTTTGTCTCAGTCTGACAATTTGCTTTTCCTGGTTCCACATTGTTGGCATGCTTCTCATGTAGACCTTTCTGAAGACAATACTCACACTTTTCAGAGTTAGCAGTCAAAAATGGCTATAACACTGCCATATTATTTTATATAGATCTCGGTCCTGAAAGATCTTTAATAACTAGAATACAAATGTAAGATCATTACTTAGGACAGGATTATTCATAAGTGTAAATTAAATTTTGAAGTTAGTAATTACACAGTTACATATGAAAAGTTCTCTATATAAGGAAAGTTAAGCATATGATTAAATGTTTTCTGGATTCATAAACATTTTAAAAATCACTCATAAATAGAAAAGTTTTGAATACTTTATGTCACATTAATGTAAGAGCCTACGCATTTCTGTGCAAATGTTGTGCAAATGTTGTGCAAATACTGTCAATATTAACAAAAAATTCTTTAAGAGATTTCCTCAGGCTACACAAAAGAGATTATTTTAAATAAATGTAATCTAACAATTTAAATTTTAAACAATGACAATTATTTCATTTGCTAGCTCTATTTTTTTTTATGTAGAACTTTGTTGTTATTATAATTATTACTATACAGCCTCCAGCAGTAAGTAAATATAATTCTAATTAATTTTTCCTACAGCTATATACAAATCAATAACTGTTAGCATCCCAAAGGAAAAGCATTCTGTAAGGCTCTCCAAGTTCCTAATGAATGCAAATTAGCTGACCTTTCTCTGACAACTATGAATATTGTTTCACAATTTTGCTATCAAAATTGATGCAATCAGCAATTCATACAGCAAATATGGAGCCAATATTAGTTGTAAATAACTATTCATTATAAGGTGCATTGTCCAGTACCATAGTGAACAAACTTTATGATTTTGGGAATCAATTCCTGTAATGTATTTTGTCAAATAAGGCCTTCAAAGAAAACATGAATACTCTCTTTACTTAGATTAAATAAATAATAACCCCCTCCTTATTTTGTAAATCCTTGAAATACTCTAGTTTTAATTATCCTTTTTTTTTTTTGTTTGAAATACAAATACCTTCAAACCTTGAATTATTACCTTCTAACATTAGCATCCTTTTTTATAAGAAATGCAGTGAACCTGAAAAGAAGATTACAGTAAAAAATAAAATTAAACAGGGTTCTGCATTTAAAAGGGGCAGTATGTCCATTAAAATGCAATATTTTTGATACAATGATATAATAAAACTGTGAATGATTACAACAGATATGAAACAATGATCTACTATAGTACAACTACATCTATTATCTTTTTCTCATAAATACTTTTCAAGCAGAGATGGAAAAATTATAACTAAAAGTTATAGCACAGTTTCAACATCTATACTAAAATGAAAAGCCTATAAAAGTTTAGGAGGAATTGAAATTTGGAGCATTTGCAAAAGGTCATTTCAGTTACTATAAAACATTACAAATGTCTATGAAAATGTTATTTAGAAATTTTTTTAAGAAATAGTATTTACATTAAATGTGTTAATTACAGATGCATGTTGACCTCGGAAAAAGCAACAGGATGCAAAAAAAAAATTGAAAGAATAAAATGTCCTGGTTTATCATTTCTATTCAGCAAAAACTTGAAATACATATGGCTGAAAAGTACCAGCCTCAACTGAATAATATATTAATTAATATGTTTAAAAGTCTTCTTGTTTTGAAGACATAAGTTACTGAATTCTTAGAAGTAATTTCACTAAAATTATTTTCTGCCTTTGTCCCATTTTCACATTTTTCAATAACTAAATTTCTAATTTAATAAGCTTTCAATGCTCAGAGATCATAATAGAAAATCAACTAATGTCATGTTTGTATAATATGTGTGATATTTTAAAAGAACAGTCCTTGCTTGATGACATTTCTTCAAGATCTCTACTCTCATACTTGTAATTCTTTCATGTTCAGACTGAATCCCTGCTACATCTCACTCAATATTGATCTTCAAGGCATTTCTCCCAATCCTTTTCCCAGTGTGGTCACTGAACAGTATAAAAGTTCAATAGAAAGATCAGCTGCTCATCCACTTTTTGCTAAAGCAATTTGTATTATGGATTTATTTTAGCAGTCTACAGTGGCAGTTGCTGTTTTTACTATTTAAATGTTTTGATTATCTGACCTTGCTTACTTTATCTTTTTAAGTGCTGTGCATGGGCTTTAAAGTTGATCAATAAATGGGGATTCCTCCACCACATTATGCTGAAATCAATCCTGATTCAGACTATGTATTTCACTCTTATGAGTCCATCTGTCTTTCTTAATTTTATATTCTCTTTTCTTAAACAATTTTCCCTGCCACTGCAAATGCTTACTGTCAGGTAGATTTCTGTTGCAATGAGTTCAGCTTTTCCCAGTAGTTACTATGGTATCTGGGAAGACATAAATGTATAGGATCGTATCCTATAATTGGACAGTCATCTCCTATGTTATTGTTATTTTTCCTTTATTTATTGAAGTATTTGTGTCATAGGTACTGTGAAAGTCAATAAACACAAGTGTTCACTTACTTCTGACCTTAATTTTTCAATTAATATTTATAAAACAAAGGATTCATAAACTTCTTAACTATAGCTTTATAGTTTTCTGTTTATAGTTTTATATCCTCTGCATTTGAATAAAAGTAAACAATACAAATTTTTTGAGATTTTCAATTTCTATGAAAGGAACAAATAAAGAAATGGAGACAACCAGCCTTCATCTATGTTATGGTAAACCTTAGAATTCTGCAATCCAAGAACTATAACAAAGTTGGTACAGTGTAAAAATTACACTCTCTGAGAAACATTTTGTTATATGTGGTATCCAATTTACTTAATATAGATAAACATTGAAAATACTTCAAGTTTAACTTTGTATACATTTTAAAGTTTACCTTGCTTAATTCATAATGAAAAAGTTGTCACATCTGTAAGAAGCCTTAGAATGGATATATCAAAATAGAAAATGAAAAAGAAACAAAATATAAAATCTAACAATGCAGTTAACATGCTATTCATGGAGTCCTGAGCATTTAGGTGATTATCTACCTAGAACATACAAAACTTACTGAATTACTACTTTGATCTCATTTATATTTCTCCACAAATGTTCAGAAAAGGGAATTTCATTTCCCCTAAATCACATACACACAAAAACATTCCTTTGGATTTCCGTTACATACATCTGAATTAAAATACAGTGTCAGTCACTTCACTGATTTTCTGTAATGCTTGCATCATAATTCTCATCTTAACCCCTGTAATAAACATCACAATTACAAAATAAAATCATGAGCAATACCTAATATTTAAACAGATTTCTTCTTCAATCTTGCAAACTTGGGTATAGCTTTTCACATGTTTATAAGGTCATTGATTTTGTGAAACTGATGACGTTCATATATATGTTTGAAAGACTGAGGCCTAGAATACCATTAATACTACTTTACTCAGCTTGCTAGATGAGCTAATAGACACTTTTTGCATGCATAAAAAACCCCACCTACCTGCTTCTTCAAATTTTCTAGTTCTTCACCTGATTGAGACTATTTCTGCTTATTCCTGGTTATTCCAGGTCCAATGGACACTGAGGCTTAGAGAAGCCACTTGTCTTCCTTTCTTTGATGTTGATACGCCAACCTTAAAGTTCACCACATTCTTCTTGATTTTTTCAGGAGAAAAATAGGAATTATTTAATCATAAGTATGACAATGATAAACCTCTTGTAATGTCTGGGAGCATTTCTGCCTCAGTGGTAGCTCCATATGGTGCACACTGTGATGTCTCTGATTAGAGGGGAAGGAAAAGGGGACATGACCACAAATATTTTAAACATCTACATAATTAGAAGATGTTAATATTAACATAACTTAGAAAAAATAATGGGATGACAGAGGTTTACATCATATTAGCACCAGTGATGATGGTGGTGAATATTTGGCCTATTTTGTGAATATCATTATTAAACTTACATTAAAAACATGGTCCAAATTAAAGTAAGCACACAAACTAATAATAAACAGTCACTAAATGAAGAAAAATGAACCAGCATTTTCATTGGTAGTTGTGGGTGTGCACAAAAGAGAAATGGCTTAGGCATCTAATATAGAAATTAACCCATAATGACAAAAGCAGCAAAAAATGCAACAGTTCCTTACACAATGGCACAATGTAATTTTTATTCTTTTCTGGAAATTAAGTAGTATCAGAAATACAAAACTGTGGTTCCTAAGATTTGCCTATTTAAGGCTTCAGTATGTATATATTTATTTTAAAAATATTTAGTTATTGTGCAGAGATCCTGCCCTCTCAGTATTTGTATAAAGAACTTCAGCTTATGTAAGATGTCACACATGAAAATGAATCGATGGTAAGTCATTTCAGATTTTTAGGGGAGCATTCTGTCTTCTCCTTTTAAAATTCCACTAACTAGTAGAAGCAACTGTTTCATTATGGGGCAAATTCCTTTAAGCACTTCTGGAAGCTGTGGGTATGAGGAGGGGATGTTGCTTTTGCCACAATGTTAGTCACTTATAAAATAAAAATTAAAACACAAAGGAGGATAAGAATTATTACACAGTAACATTCTTGGTAGGGGGAGGGTTCAACTTATGTGATACTAACATCTCTTGTGAAGATTTTTCGTTTTATTGTGACAGCAGAAGGGAAATTTAGAAGAATTCACTGCACCAAATATTACACATTTCTGCAGAGTACAGCTTAAAAAAGACAAGTCCATACTGTTTTCCTCAGGTGGGTAAATGTTAAGAGAGAAGAATCCAAGTTTCATGATGCAGCAGCACAAAGCTGGGAAGTGAAAATTATGTTGCAGCAGAGTCCTGAAAATATGACTGTAAAAGTTAATCAATAAAATGTCTATTCCTGTCTATTCACTAGAGGCCCCAGCTGCATAGCTTCACACAATCGATACTACAAATTATTACGATTTCCAGGTTCCCACTGGACATTCTGAACAAATCTTTCAAGTGTAACAGGCTTATACAGGGTGGGGGGGAATGCGTGTTACCTTAGGTTTATTTCATCTAGGATAAGTATACAACAAAGAAAGCTTACTACTTCTAAAAACTTTCAGTTGCTTCCCTCTGAAATACATGCAATTTGGGCGTCCTGTGAAATTATCAGAAAATATTTTTATTCTATTTTTAAACTAAATGTTTTCATTCTTGCAAACTAATGCATATAATGGACCTTTTTTTTGTTTTTTAAACCTAGTCAACCACTTCCTTTTTTTACCACTTCCAGGAAAAATAACTTTTAATGTCCAATTTCACAATAAGAAAATAAAAGCATACAGAATTGGACTTTTCCCCTCAAGGGCCCCACAACAGCTATAGCAGAATAGCAGCTCTCCATGCAGTTTCAACTGACAAATTTATGTCGTGCTGCATTTTTCTTTGTATGATCCTATGCTCTCGCCTTGCTACCCGCTGCATTGGACAGATTCACTATGTAGGAAGGTGGGTAAAGTCCAGGACTTTATGACTTTGAGTAAGCACCAAAGGGATACCACTTTACAACACATGCAGTACCCTTCAGAGTGACTGAACATAACCCTTATGACATTCCCAGTCCCAGAAGACACAGAGGACAGAGATCCATTGTTCTTTCTGTCTCCCAAGGAACAGAACAGAACAGATACCAACTGGCACAACAAGACTGTTTTCAGGTGCACAATAAGATGTTGTTTTCAAGGGGAATTGCAATATTAAAAGTCTCCAACATTTTAATTCAATTTTTAACTTCATTAAAACTATTGTTTCAAACCTGCAGCTTTAATTTTCCAGATTTAACAAATACTTTAGTGTTGGAGATCCTGCAGTAATGAATCAGAGGTTTTTTTAGAAACAGTGGTATTACAAATGTAAGGTTAAAACTTAACCTAAGAGTGAAAAAAATAATAATTTTGGTAATCTATAGAGCTAAGAAAATATTCCCCTAACTCAAAGTTTATTATGCTCATATATTAAAGTAACAAACTTCCAAAGTCACTGAACAAACTTTAAAAATAGAATAGAAAAACCTAGGTTATTTAATAATTTTTGCATGCTAACAGATTTATTCAAGTTTTATTTGGTTACACAAAAT
>JAAGNO010016598.1:36457-52272 GCA_033439905.1 Ceryle rudis | reverse complement strand
CTTTCCTTTCCTTTCCTTTCCTTTCCTTTCCTTTCCTTTCCTTTCCTTTCCTTTCCTTTCCTTTCCTTTCCTTTTTGTTTGGTTTGTTTGTTTGTTTTGTTTTGGTGGGTTGGTTGGTTTTTGGTTGGTTTTGGTTGTTTTTTTTTGGGGGGGGTTGAGTTTAGTTTGTTTTTTTGAGACCACCAGGATTCAACCACGCGAGTCCGTGGGAATGTGACCTTTTTTTTGCCGGGGGGCGGGCAGACCGGATCCTGAGGCTAAGACCTTCTTTTCCAGTTCCAGCCCATTCACACACAGGTTCATTTCCTCTGGGGACCAAGTCCGTTCTCCCCAGTGCCACTAAAGCGGGGCGGCGGCAGGAAGGCAGAAAACCCGTCCCCCCGAAGAGCAGCCTTTTCCTGACGGTTTTTTTTCAGTAAAGAAGCGCTTCCACGGCCAGCGGAGCTAGTTTCGTTTCCCGCTGGCCCGCTGGCTCCGGCAATTCCCGCCCCTCCTCTCGCTGCCGCCCTCCGCGCTCTCGGCGGCGATGCTGCGGCGCTGCGCCTCGGGGACACCGGGCCCCCAGCCCCTGCGCGGCGTCCTGCCGCCCACCGCCCTTGCCGTCCGCGCCCGCCTGCGGGAGGTGAGTCAGACGGGGCTGCGGAGGTGCGGGGAACGCGGCGTGGCCCTTCCAGCTTCACAAGTGTGAAGGGTCGTTTCTTTGCTTGCAGTGCGCAGCGCGGATCCCAGAGGCTGGAGCCGTCCTCGGCCTGCTGGAGAAATGTCCCGAGCAGCAGAGGAAAGGAGGTTTTCCCGTCATAGTTTTTGAAGGGCTGGATGCCACAGGTAAGAGCGGTGTATGGTTGCAGAACTGCAGATGAGAAATTGTTGGGAAGACCAACTGCTGTGGCTTTCAGCCAGGTGTAAGGCTTAAACATTAAAAAAAAAAAAAAAAAAATCCTTAAAACCCATGATAGATTTGAAAGAATTAATATTTCTAACAGACCAAACAGTCTGTGGTAATTTTCATTCAGTAGATGAATTCCTTATCTATGTAAATGAAAAAATACAAAGAAAATTAAGTTTCTTGTGTGGATGATGAAAAATACTTTTACTGGAGGATTTTCAGATGCTTGAATTAAAGTAGTGGTAGTCTGGGAAACTGACAGCATTTTTTATCAGAGAGAAATATTAGTTGCCACTGAATAACTTTGGTTTTGGACTTTTCAGTTAAAGAGAACTCAAAATTCCCTCTAAAAAAAAGTATTGGGTGACACTATGACACATCCGCATGAAGTGTAATTCACAGAAATATTGTGAATGGATATTTAGAGAAACTGCCACGCATTTAAGGGAGTGAAGACCAAAGGCTGGCTAGAGGAAGGGTGGAAGGCCCTGAGAGTAGGAAGTGGAGTAGTAATTCTTGCAACCACACTCATTTACCACTGGAAACCTTATCACAAGATACTCAGATTACATAGTCAGGCTAGAACATGTGCTCCACCTGAACAGATAGACTTATTTTTCAGTTTTTAAACCTCAGTTATTTCTGATATGTAATCTAAAAATTTTTCCTTCTGTTAATGAAATGCAGGCAAAACCACTGTAACCCAGTCTGTTAAGGACACCCTGAATGGCATTCTGCTAAGATCCCCACCAGCTTGCATCAGCCAGTGGAGGACAGTATTTGATGATGAGCCAGCACCCATTAAAAGAGCATTTTATGCTGCAGGCAATTACATTCTTGCTTCAGAAATAGCGAAAGCATCCACTCAAGCACCTGTGATCATTGACAGGTTTGTATATTTAAGAAATCCTCTTCTATCAGTGCATCGTACAGTTATTCAGTGTTACAAGCAGAAAGTTATCAGTGATAGTCTCTGGATTTTTTTTTCCTTTGCCTTTTTTTTTTTTTTTTTTTTTTTAGTGGTAATTTGCAGATAAATATTAAATCTTCTAAAGAGTAATACTTAGACAAACAAGGTCTCTGTGACAAACCTGAGGAGAATGAGGGCTGCTGATCCTGGCTATCTCTTAAGATGCATCTGAGATACGGATGGATTAGAATGACTGTGTTTTAGGCAGATTTAGTCTTTGAGAATATAAAGCCAGAAGTATGCTTCCCACTTTTTTGGGTTTGTTTATTTCTTGTTTTCACTAACTGTATAAGCAGCTTTCAGTATTACTCTACATAAAGAAAGTCTAGAATCACAGAATGGTAGAGGTTGGAAAGGACCTCTGGAGATCACTGAGTCCAACCCCCCTGCCAAAGCAAGATCTCCTATGGCAGGCCACACAGGAACATATCCAGGTAGGTTTTGAAAGTCTCTAGAGGAGACTCCACAACCCCTCTGGGCAGCCTGTTATAGTGCTCCATCACCCTCACAGGAAAGAAGTTTTTCTTCATGTTGAGGTGGAACTTCCTGTGTTCCAGTTTGTGACCATTGCCCCTCATCCTGTCACAGGGCACCACTGAAAAGAGACTGTCACCTTCTACTTGACACCCACCCTTCAGATATTTGCAAAAATTTGTAAGATCCCCTCTCAGTCTTCTCCAGGCTAAACAGTCCCAGAGCTGCTGGCCTTTCCTCTTAAGAGAGATGTTTCAGTCCCTTCATCAAATTCATAGCTCTCCATTGGACTCTCTCTAGTATTTCCCTGTCCCTCTTCAACTTGGGAGAGCAGAACTGGGCACAATACTCCAGATGTGGTCTCACTAGGGCACAGTAGAGGGGGATGAGAACCTCTGTGGACCTGCTGCACACACTGTTCTTTATGCACCCCAGGACACCATTGGCTTTCTTGGCCATATGGGCAGATTGATGTCCCAGGACTCCAAGATCCTTCTCCATGGAGCTGCTTTCCAGCAGGTCAACCTCTAACCTGTACTGGACCATGGTGTTATTCCTCCCTAGCTGTAGGACTTTGTGCTTATCCTTGTTGAACTTCATTACGTTTACCTTTGCCCAGCTCTGCAGTCTATCAAGATCTCTCTGGATGGTAGCAGTGTATCAGTGTATCAGCCACTCCTCCCAGTTTTGTATCACCAGCAAACTTGTTGAGGGTACACTAGATGTGCACCGTCTAGATGCACTTTGAACCCCCTGGCTTGTTTCTGCAGATGTACTGTAACCTCCTCCCACAACAGACCTACACAGAAACTGCACGGGAATGCTATTTTTAACCAGTCTCAGAAACACTGAAATACATAAAATACAGTGCCTCACAGTGGTGGGAACGTTAAATGCAAGTGAAATGAATAAAGTCTGTCTTCATTCACACGTGGTTGAAAACTGCATGTTCTCTGTGAAATCTATTACATGAAGTAGGCTGGGAACCATAAAAAAGAGACTCAGAATACTGGATTTTGACATATAATGTAACTCCTCTTTGGACTTCTCTTATATGAGAAGACTTTATTTTGATAGGAGTATCTGAAAGACTCTTTGCATAAAAAGCAGCTTCTGCCATATGTTTTAATTATTAATTCACTGTAATGCTGAATATTGCTTTGCGTATGATCACACTCTAAGAAATAACGGACAGCACAGAACTGTTCATTTCCCTTCAAAATCTCTAGTGTCACCTACCTCATCATTATTGCCCTTGTTGTTGTGGTGACACCTGTCTCCTATCTTACTGCAGAATTAGTGTCCTCTTTAAAATTTCTCTCTCCATTCTCTGTTTTCCTGAAAGATACTGGCACAGCACAGCTGCCTACACAATTGCCACTGAAATAAATGGGGAAGTCCAGGATCTTCCACCAGCTCATGATGAGGTGTACCAGTGGCCTGAGGATCTGCTTAAACCTGATCTTGTTCTTCTCCTGACTGTTGACCCCGAGGAGCGAGTCCGGAGACTTCAGTGTCGAGGGCTGGATAAAACAAAGGAGGAAGCTGAGCTTGAAGCTAACAGCTTGTTTCGTCAAAGGTACACTTTAATGAGGAATAAGAGGATGGAAGATAATCTTGGCTCCTGTGGGATCAGTAGCAAATGTCATACGTTACTAGAATAAGGATTTCCTATGTCTAGGCTTTTGGGTTCGGTTTTTTTGGAAAGGTTTCATGGCTGACAAGAAGGGTAAATTCTGTCACTTCTAAATGAGAGTGTTTGAAAGCTGCAGGTGACGAACTTCATTGTCCTGCAAGGGGGCTTTGAGTTAAAATACGTCTAGTTTGCTACTTGCTGCTTTTATTGTAGCACCTTTCTTGCTGAGGTCATGAAGGAGAGAGACCTGAAAATTTCCGAACTGGGAAGCAAGAAACACGTAGCTTCCTCAGAAAAGTCTGAAATTGAGCCCCAGGTTGAGAGAAGAAAATTTAGATCTTCTTTTGCAGAGGATCTCCTATCCTTCTACAACACGGTCACCCATTTAGTGGATGAGGGAAACGCTGTGGATGTTGTATATCTGGACTTTAGTAAGACCTTTGACACTGTCTCCCACAGCATTCTCCTGGAGAAACTGGCAGCTCATGGCTTGGGTGGGCATACACTTCACTGGATAAAAATTTGTCTGGTTGTCCAGGCCCAAAGAGTGGTGGTGAATGGAGTTAGATCCAGTTGGTGGCTGGTCATGAGTGGTGTCCCCCAGGGCTCTGTGATGGAGTCAGCTCTGTTTAATATTTTTATTGATGACCTAGATGAGGGCATTGAGGGCAGCCTCAGTAAATTTGAAAATGACACCAAGCTGGGTGGAACTTTTGATCTGCTTGACAGTAGGGAAGCTCTACAGAGGGATCTGGACAGACTAGATTGATGGGCCAAGGACAGTGGTATGAATTTCAGTAAGGCCAAATGCTGGGTTCTGCACTTTTGGCCACAACAACTTTTGGCAGTGCTACAGGTTTGGGGTGGAGTGGCTGGAAAGTTGCTCAGCAGAGGGGGACCTGGGGGTGTTGATTGAGAGCCTGCTGAACATGGGCCAGCAGTGTGCCCAGGTGGCCAAGAAGGCCAATGGCATCCTGGCCTCTATCAGGAACAGTATGGCCAGTAGGACCAGGCAAGTGATTCCACCCCTGTACTCAGCACTGGTGAGGCCACATCTCAAGTACTGTGTTCAGTTTTGGGTCCCTCACTACAAGAAGAACACTGAGGTACAAAAAAACACCCAAAGAAGGGCAACAAAGCTGGGGAAGGGCCTAGAGCACATGTCTTACAAAAAATGGCCGAGGCAGTTGGGGTTGTTTAGCTTGGAGAAAAGGAGGCTCAGGGGAGACCTTCTTGCTCTCTACAGTTGCCTGAAAAGAGGTCGTAGAGAGGTAGGGGTTGGTCTATTATCCCGAGTAACAAGCGACAGAACAAGAGGAAATGGCCTTAAGTTGGGCCAAGGGAAGTTTAGATATAAGGAAGAATTTCTTTACTGAACGGGTTATCAGGCACAGGAATGGCTTGCCCAGGGCAATGTTTGAGTCCCCATCCCTGGTGATGCTTAAGAGTTGTGTAGATGTAGTGCTGAGGGATACAGTTTAGTCAAGCTCTTCTTAGTGTTAGGTTAATGATTGGACTAGATGATCTTAAAGGTCATTTCCAGTCTAGGAAATTCTGTGATTCTATGGTTTCAGTTTTGCTAAGTGTCTCAAGTCCACGTATAGTAAATACATTCATCCAGTAGAGCCTTCAAGGTGATTCAGCTCACCACCTGCTTGGAGCTCAGGGATCTAAGCATAAGTATCTAGAGCCATTTGATATGACATGAAACATCTGCATGAGGCTGACAGATGCAGTGCAGAAACTGTGGACACTTGGACCAGCAACTGGAAGCTGAACAAGATAGTACAGAGCATCACAAGCAGTACTAGATACACATGCTTAAGCAACTGAATTGTACCCTAGGTATCCTACATCAGGGAGTGTTGAATCTGCCAGATGTGCTGAGTAGATCATCATTGTCTATAGTGGAAACCTAAATACTTAGTGCTTATGTAGATACCTCACTATAGGCACCTGGATGTCAGTGTCACAAAACTGAAATCTACCTCTAGGGTTTTAACATTGCTGGTGATGATATACCATAAAAATATCCATTGCTTAATTCTGCCAGAAACTATGCAGACACATGTTCATACAGTGGGACCTGCAGAAAGATGGGTGAGCTAGGGTATGTGCTGCCATTTAAGAATCTTTCATGTTCTAATTCTGTTAATTATTATTCCTGTCAGAAAACCTTTGGTTATTTCTACTTGTTAATTATGTCAACCTCCATGTGAGAACATCCAGAATCTTGCTTGATTCATTGTATGACTTGCAGCCTGAATGTTTGGCATTATTAATTGTGGGAACATAGAAAATTATATTCACATCTGCATCCACATCCCTGTAGGATAAATGTGGGAGAGTTCTGCATTATGAGAAGGCTCATAATCTAAGCAAGGAGGTTTTCATCCTGTGTTTCATCCCAGTATTCATCCAGTCAGCAAAGCTGACTGGGTTGAATGATGTCGGCTCTGTAATCCAGTGACTCAAAGCTGAGATCAATCAGTAAGTGAGCACACCTACACAGTGGCATGCCATATAGTTCAGAGACACCTTAGCGGGCTCTGAATAAATTGATTCAGGTGTTAGAGGCAGGCTCTCCACTGTCCTGCTATACCAAACTGTATACAGCGATAAGATGTAAAGAAAGAAATGCTTTAATGCCATACCATGTGAATATGGATAGAACTTTGGGAATCAGTGTCAAGGCAACTATGCACTTTGTGGTTCTCATTGTAATAGTTACTAATGGTTCTTCGCAGTAGATTTCATTCTTAGCTTCATATTAGATTTTTATTCCTTTATCTCTGCAGTGTGAACACTTTCTTCCAAGACTGATGACTAATGCAATTTCACGTCCCTGCATTTTCAAGTTTCATTTCCCTTGTTTGCTTTTTAAATAGAGTTGAAGAGTCATACAGAAGGATGGTGAATCCTGAATGTCAAGAGGTTGATGCAAGCCCCTCCAAGGAAGAAGTTCTCAAGACAGTGCTGCAACTAATTAAGAAACACTGTGGTTTGTGAAAGCAAATTCTGTGCAATAGCACTTAAAAGATACTTTTTAGTGAACTAAAGAGATATATTATTGCCTCTCTGATTTTGGTACCTGACACTGCACTGTGATGTGTTTCATCCCACAGAAGAATCTCCTCTTTCTCCTGTCAACAGTAGTCTGTGCACATTGTCTGTTCCACTTCTGCCTATTGTACTTTTCTGTATATGGCAAAATACTTATCATATATTACTCAGTATTCTCAGTAAAGCCACAGACATGCTACGGTTGCCACAAACATACTATGGTTACGTTTGAAATACCTCAGAGTGCTCTCTGATCTATTGTGTAGCATCTTCATCACCAGGAGATCCTGTTCCTACATCTGTTGTGTACCAGAACTCACTGGACTACAGCAGGAGCACTAAGTGCCGGGGAGAAGCTGAAACATCATTTGGCAGTGAAACAATAAAATTATCATAACATTTAGGAACAGACAGTCTTATGGCCCACTGTTGTTTACCAGAAGAGAGGATCAGCAAGCTGCTTGCTGCGGTGAGGGGCATTGTGGAAAAAATGTGCCATGACTGAGGGCCAGTAAGCATCTAGGCCTCCAAGTAGTAAAGTCAAAGCCTATCAACATATGGAACTACTATCAATTCATTTCAGAGAGAAACAGGAGAATGATGGCTTTTTAGAAACAGAGACCTGAGAAGAAGCTGACATTTAAAACATTTTATAAATTATTGCTAAAATACTTTTCTATGAAACATTTTCTCTATCCTATTAAAAATCGTTTATGTGAATTTGTGTTCTTTTGAGGGAATGTGAAATGAAAAACCACAGAGAATTTGAACAGTTGGAGCAGTTGTACCTTTTAATTTCACCTGTTCTTTCTTGCATGGGTCTTTGTATATGTTAAATATGAAAGCAGGATACCATCAAGACTTCAGCTCTGCAAAGGCTTATTTTTATGTACATTAGTTCCACTATTGTTACTTCTAAATGTAAAACTAAACATGGATAAACCTTTGTGTGGTCAGAAATGGACTACAAACCCAGAAAGAACATAACTAAAATGGAAATGTTAGTGTTAAGGTTCTGCCAGAAATTGTATGCCCCATGCAGGATGTTAATGTTCATAATCACTCCCATACTTCCCATTTCTGTGGCGTTTCTGCTGCATTTTTGTCCGTAGTGTCTAAAAAGACCACACTATCACTTTAATTTCCATTTATAACAAATGTAGAGGTTTGTCACTGGCTGCTGAAACGCAGGCAGGCCTGGGAGAGGAGCAGCAGGGATACACGAATGGCAGGCATTGCACACCCAGGAAGTTCATCACCTGCTTCCATGTGTTAGAAAATGTTTTTCTGGGCAGCTTGGTGGCCACAAGAGGTCAGGATATTGTTTTCAGTGCTTTAAATACCTGATGCTCCAAACATTTCCAGACAGATTCAGAAACTTGGTTTCTTTCTGCAGCTTTGGAGTGTGATCATTGTGTAAGACTGGGAAGTTAGCCTGTGACACAGGGCTGGCCTGTGGCCAGCAGCCTCTAAGACACAGTCCTGAGCATGGGCAGCCCCAGGAGCATTCCTGATTACCTGTAGCCATCCTGTTCTGGAGGCCATGCATTTGTTAATACAAAGACTGCTCTCTGTCAGTCATCCTCAGGGTGGAGGACATGCTAAAGCCTGTTTCTTTTATTGCTACACAAACAAATGTAGTAATTTGATAACTTACTGATTTTCTGATTTACTAGTACAGACTGAACTTTAGGACATGATTCTTCAAAGATTCTGATACTTACAGTCCTCAGAGCATCAGGGGTGTTAGACCAGTAAAGTGCACACACAGAAACCTAATTAATACTGAACACAAAACACTTGGTAAAATTCAGGTGTTTCTTGAAGTACAATATAATGCATTTACTGGCCCAAATTAAGTTTTGTGTACTTTATTAAAGTCTTCCAAGAGTTTTAGATGAGAAAATTTTACAAGAAATTTTATTTTTTATGTATGACGCCGGGAACTGCCCGTCGGTGCCCAGCCTGCAGAGCGTCCTCTCCTCCGAGTACTGCGGCATCATCAGCGCCATCTGGGGCTGCGGCGTCGGGCACGACTACATCATGGAGACGGATTCGGACTGTAGCTCGGTGCTGGTCGACAACGCCTTGTCCGTCAAACGGGAGTGGAGTGCGGCACGGCGCGTGACTGACAACAGGGCGGACAATGCCGATGCTGTTCCTGCTCCCAAACCCCAGCACGCTCCAGTAAGGACCTCTCCTTGCCAGCAGCCCCCAAACAAAGGGACCGCATCGGTGCCACCCAACGTGGAGAACGAGCTGCCGCAGAACAGGGATTCGTCTCACTCGCAACAGGACGGCGCGGCCTCCTTGCAGGAGAAGGCCCTGCCGCAGCCCGGGTCGCTGCTGAGCAGTGCTGCAGGTAAGTGGTTCGCCTTCTGGGGAAGGGTGGAAAGCTGGAGAGCTGGCCCGGGAGCCCTGGTGGGGGCTAAGGTCCCTCCTCAGAGGAAGACACAGACCCTGGCTGGGGAGCACCCAGAGAATCCTTGCCAAAGGGAATGGGGAACACAGGGCTTCAGCCAACCACATCAAAACCAGAGTGGCAGGAGCTGGAAGGGCCTTCTGCAGATGATCTGGTGCTCCAGCCAGCAGGGGCACCCAGAGCAGGAGACTCCACAACCTCTCTGGGCAGCCTGGCACAGGCTCCCACACCCTCACAGCACAGAAGTTCAGTGTCACACACAAAGAGCTGGTCTCCAGTTCCTGCCAAGCGGTGCACTGGATCTCCAGGACCATATTTGCCAGATGTTTCTTCCTGCTCCATCCCAACCCTGTCTGTATTTTGGGAAGGAGGGGTTCCCCCACCCTGTTGCAGCTGCAGGCAAGGCTGAGCAGCACAAGCCCCTTCTGCCTGCAGAGCTTCTCCTGGGCTGAGCTAACGTGGCTTTACCACAGAACTCTCCCGAACGCTGCTTCCAGCAGTTATTTAACACCCATTCTGAGTTCCAGAAGTCGGGCTGTGTTTAGCTTACGGGACGTGGCTGCTGCTGGACAGAGGAACAGCAGCTGGGACCTGCTTGGGGACGAGACTTGTTGGTTACAGAGCAGGTGTCACGGGGGAAACCAAAGCTGCTCGTGGGAGCTGCAGGGTGAAGGTTCTCCCGTCCCTGGCACAGGGTCTCTGAGCCCAAGAGAAGCCAAGTTTGGCTTAAATAAGCACAGGCTTGACACAGAACACGTATATTCCCTTGGTGTGAGCGAACCCAGAGCAGTCGGGCCCTTCCTAGCAGTTGTCTCCGCTGTTTTCGGCTGTCTGTGGCTTATTTTGGCTGCTTTCCTTGTAACCCACCGTGTTCTCCTTCACTCCCTAGGACAGTTGAGTGGGAAGCAGGTTCTGTCTGCAACGTCGGATGAGCGGGTAAAAGACGAGTTCAGTGACCTTTCTGAGGGGTGAGAGAAGAGTGGGTTTAAAACAGCCTAAATGTCTGCTTTGCGAGTATGAAATGACCCACATCGGAGAGCTCTGATCTCCACGAGTGACCCGGCCCTCGTGGACCCGGTCTTAGTGGCTCCGCAGCGGCTTCGGTGAAGCTCACGCCGCCGTTGCTGCCGCGCTGAGCTCCCCTCCTCTGCAAGGGGTGGGGGGGCTTGCACACGTGTGTCTCTGCACACGCGTGTGCTCTCCGCGTTTGCCAGCTGCTCTCAGCAAACCTGGTCCTGTTTCATCATCCTCTACCCAGCTCTCCTCTGGGGAAGGGGTGGCAGGGCCATGCTGGGTGCTAGGGGGTGGTGGAGCCACTGCTCCAGCCCCACACCAGTGTCGGCTGCCCAGAGCTCCTGGGAGCAATTCCCCTTGGCGGCAGCTCCCGGACAGGGCTCCGGGTGGTGGGGGAATGCAGGTACTCTGAGAAATCACCCCCATCCCTCACGGGGAGGGCGAGAGGGACACAACACCTTAGCAATCTACACGGCCAAAGATTTGGCTAAATCCCTCCAACGTCGGTATTTCAAGCGAGGCTGTAACTAAACCAATAATGGAGCACAGTCGTGCTGAGTCTGAAGTACCAACCGCCGGGCGCAGGCTGATTGCGGTGTGTCAGCCAAAGCCACCACCTTAAAAGGGCCACTGCAATATCGTGCGCCTTGCCTGGCGTCAGAATTGCTTCCCGTAGGGCTTGGGACTTAAGGGGAGGAAAAAGAAAAACCCAGACCTGTGTGGCTGGGTGAGGGGATACGGAACGACCTGCAGCTTAATTAAGCTGCGCCAGACAATTCTGTGACGTCCTTGCTCTACAGAATTGCTTCTCCCAGTATAGAAAGCGGTGGCTGCATCTGTAAACAGCGAGATCTTTTCTGAGCTGGGTTTTTCTACGCTCTCCTGACAGCGGTTCAATTATTCTCACGGAGGTCTAGTCCAAAAAGGCCCCGGTTTGGGTCTTTGCTGTGTTCATCGTTTGCTCGGGGAGGTGACAGGGGAGGAGGACACGAGGAGCCTCGGCTGCCGTGCCGGGGGGAGTGGGTGCGCCGGGAGCGAGGAGCACGTGCTCTTACTGGGTCGGTAACAGGCATCTTCTCTCTCGCAGGGACTTCTTGAGCAACGATGAAAACGAGAAGACAACCGTGCAATCTTTGGCCGACTCCTTCGAGCCTTACCCTGAAAAGAAGTAAGGGGCTCCCCCTGGGTGGACTTTTATCCCTCGCAGCCTCCATCCCCTCCCAGAGGTTCCCCAGCTCCCTGTCGGGTTGAAGCTGGGCCACATCCCTCCTCCCCGAGCCCGGCGCTAATCCCCGCAGCGCGGCTCACGTGTGCTTGCCGTGTGCGTGCTCCCGCTTTGCCAGGTGAAGCGTCAGGCTAAGCCGTGACGCTCGGGGATGATGGGGGAAGGGACGCTAAAACCCGGGTCAAGTATTAACCCCCTGTCTTTGTCCCTCACGGAGGGTTTCTAGCAAGAAAAGCAACAGCAAAGAAGCCAAGAAGGTGAAAGAGCCCAAAATAAGGAAGAAGCCGGGGCCTAAGCCAGGCTGGAAAAAAAAAATCAAATGTGAAAGGTGAGGAGGAGGTGGGGGCAGCCGGGCAGCCCCCCGCCCTGGCACGCTGGCTGATGCGGCCTCTGCTTTGCAGGGAGGAGCTGCCGACCATTTACAAGTGTCCTTACCAGGGCTGCACGGCTGTCTACAGAGGGGCTGATGGCATGAAGGTGAGTTGGGCTTTGCTCCAGCCCCACACCTGTAGTTGTGAGAGTTACAGAGCTGTTCTCATGAGGAGAGTGTCCCTGACAGGTCAAGTTCACCACCCTGCTTTACAACAAGCGGGGAGATGCTGAACAAAGCAGCTGCTGAGACTCGGAAGCCTTTTTGTGTGCTCCCAGGAGCTGCTCTGGCTCCACGTGCTCCCCTGTGCTGGAATTCTGCTGCTGGCTTGGAAGCAGCCCTCGTTGGGAGCTCCAAGGGCTGGTGTCCTGCTAAAGCCCCTGCTGCCTGGGGTAGATTGGGGTGCAGGTCTTTGGTTTTGCACAGTGAAGTGATGCTGATCAGAGAATCACTCTGGGTGGCAGAGCCCTTTCAGCTCCTGGAGTCCAACCACCCCCCCAGCACTGCCAGGGCACCACTGACCCCTGGCCCTCAGCCAGAAGGTCTCCCCTGAGCCTCTTTCTTTCCAGGCTGAACAACCCCAGCTCCCTCAGCTGCTCCTCACACTTGTGCTCCAGCCACGAACTCCTGCATGACCCTGCCAAGATGGGGGTCTCATTTCTTGGGGGCGGGGGGAATCCAGTTTTTCCAGCCCCTCCGTCAGAAGCTCTGCCCTTTCTTTACAGAAACACATCAAAGAGCATCACGAGGAGGTTTGGGAGAGGCCGTGTCCTCACCCTGGCTGCAACAAGGTGTTCATGATTGACCGGTACCTACAGCGTCACATCAAGCTCATTCATACAGGTGTGTCCCGGCAGGCTCGGCTCACAGCAGGCAAGGCGTGGTGCAAACACCCAACAGCTCCTTGTGCCGGGTGTAGAACAGTCTGCGTTGCCTGTAAACCTGTCACCAGAGGGGATGTGAGGCAGGGGGAGGGATTCAGCCTCCACCAGTAAGCGTGGGCAGCGGCGCGGGTGCATTTCATGTACCCAAGGTGGCAGAACCACTGACCCTCTCCCCTTTCTCCATTGCAGAGGTACGGAATTACATCTGCGACGAGTGTGGGCAGACCTTTAAGCAACGCAAACACCTCTCGGTCCACCAGATGCGGCACACGGGAGTGAAGCCCCTCCAGTAAGTGGACACCCACCATCCATCTGTTCGTGACTAAGAAAGGGGACAGGAGGAGCAGTGACACCCTGCTGAGCTCTTGCCGTCACTGCTCTTAGCACAGAGTGAGCCTCTGATACAAACCCCATAGACAGCAGGGTCCTGGCTCCATGTTAGTTGCTCCTCCAGCTCCGTCACACGTTAGATGCTCCTCCAGCTCCATCACACGTTAGATGCTCCTCCAGCTCCATCACACGTTAGATGCTCCTCCAGCTCCATCACACGTTAGTTGCTCCTCCAGCTCCAGTGCTCCCTGTTGCTTAGCAGGTCTCACACTTCCTCCTCCTGCTGTTCAGATCTGAGCAGGTGAAGCCTCAGCTGCAGGCCGGGGGAGGAGAATCCTGTAGCTGGGGGTTGTAGGAGGTGCCACAAGTAGTTGCAAATAGGGGTAGTTGTTGGAGATGCTGTGAGCAGGCAGAGCTGAGACTGCAGTTGTCTTCTCGGGGGGTTATTCAGCGCGGTGAAGAGCGAAGGCCGTGGCTTCATGCTGGGTGCTGAGCCCCTGCCTTGCAGGTGTGAGATCTGCGGTTTCCAGTGCAGACAGCGAGCGTCACTCAAGTACCACATGACCAAACACAAAGCCGAGACAGAGCTGGAGTTCGCCTGCGACCAGTGTGGGAAGCGCTTCGAGAAGGCCCATAACCTTAACGTCCACATGTCCATGGTGCACCCTCTGACCCAGACTCAGGACAAAGCCAAGGCACTGGAGACAGAGCCCATTCTCCTCAATCCTTCAGGGACTCCCGAGAGCCAGGCGGTAAAGCCAGAAGTGACTGCAGAGCAGGAGCCCACCTGAGCGGGCCGGGGAAGTCGTCCCAGTCCGGCCCGATAGGAACCACATGGCAGAGTGGAGATTTTTAATCTACAAGTTTTAGTCTCCCAAAGAACTCAGTGGAATTAGCTTCAGCTTGCTCAGAAAAAGCTTGTTCTCATGCTGTGATTCTCCGTGCTCACGTCCGGTTCAGCAGTGTTGTACTAAGAGTCTGTCTAACCCCGGGGAGCGGGCGTCGGGCAGCGCCCCGGCACGGTCCCCCTTCTCCCCACGCACACGGTTGTAGATCGCGACCGTCCCCTGCCTGCACAAGCTGCTGCTGCCTGTACACAAGTGCCCTCGGAGGGTACGAGAGGACAGTGGAGCGACTTTAAGCAGACGTTTTGTTTTGAAAAAAAAGAAAATTATGATTCCGAAAGCAAGTCTAAACTGAAATCTGTAACCTACTTTTTATTGTAACAAGAGCTTCATGGTTATGCTTGTAATAAATTATTTACAAATTAATTTGAAAGAAAGAGCAGTGGTGAGAATGGTGGTACCTTGTCTGTCCCTCCCCAGTGGGGGAGTCCTGCTCCCCAGTGGTGTTCTCATCCTGCTCTGCCCCTGCCCGTCCCTCAGAACAGGACCAGCTCTTCATCCAGCTCCATGGCCACAGAGGGCCTTGAGAAATGCACAAGGGTGGCTCCCAGCTCGGGGTCAAGTTCTTCGCACACGGCCAGTAGCTGTGGGGAGAGGGCAAGTGGCCGGTATTAGACTTGCTCATGGTGCCTCAACATTGAGTTGGGGCAAGGCCAGAGCGTTTTGCGGCCCAGAGAGGCGGGAAGCGGCTGCCGACTCGCGCAGAAATAGAATCGTTTAGGTTGGAAAAGACCTTTAAGATATTTGAGTCCAGCTCTTAATGCTCAGTAACAGTCTCCTGGCCAACAACACCGTGCTGGTGGGAAACTTCAACAGCCGCCGCTTGGCTGTGCTCGGTACTCTCCCCAGAGCAGGCGCTGGCTGAGGGCAGGGTTTAATGTCGCTGAGAAAGGTGCAGCCCCGGAGAGGGAGGAGGTGGCTGTAGCGCTGGCTGAGCAGCAGGTGTCCTCCACCACTCCCAGATGTGTTACAGAAACACCAGAGTGTTGGGGATAAAGCACCGGTGCCCAAGAAAGGGTACGCAGGGAGGAGCGGCGCTCCCAGCTCTCATCCCCGGGGAGAAGAGGGGAACAGTAACGCACCGGTTGTGTGTTTCCAAAGCTCTGGGCAGGGCATCGCGGGATTGCACTGAGCAGGAACCGCCGGGCCCTGGAGATCACCTCCAAGGGATCCTCCTGGAGAACACAGAGAAGAGACAAAGCCCATCAAGGCTGACAGCAATGGCACGTTCAGCTCTTGGTCTCTGCCTCCAAAAGCGGAACAGGAACCAGGACACCACACCTAGGGGCAGGTCACAGGTCAAGCAGATCACTCAACTACATCCACCCAGAGCTCCTGGACAAGCAAGACAGAAGTGAGGAGTGTTTGGGCAGAGCAGGACAGCAGCACCGGCAGCTTCTCTCTGCCCTGAGGTGTGAGCAGAGTGCCTCCTGCAAGGGCAGCTGGGCCTCTGCTCCATACAGGAAGGTGGGAACAAGTGGCAGGGGAAGGGATAAAGAATAGGGATAAAGAACAGCCATCATCAAATCGTTCTGGTTGGCAGAGCCATGGAGCTCCACCTGCTCCCCCAGCACTGCCAGGGCACCACTGACCCCTGGCCCTCAGCACCACAGCTCCACGGGGGGCTTGGAAACCC
>JAAGNO010016598.1:8328-36357 GCA_033439905.1 Ceryle rudis | reverse complement strand
TTTGTTAATTTTTTTAATCTTATTTTATTTTGTTTTATAGAATCACAGAATTGTCACGGTTGGAAAAAACCTCTAAGATCACTATAGAGTTTCAATCACTTTTTTTTTTCCTCATATTTAATCTCATTTGCTTCCATTTTTGTGGCTTAGAGGGGAATAGATACTTAAATAAAATGGTATTCAATTCCCTAAACATAGACATCCACAGCCAGAGGTAACTGAGATGTCTGTGTGGGGCTGCCAGATATGACACGAGACATTTGGTTGAGCTGTTGATCTGCAGAGTGGCAGCTGGAGGCCTGCAGGGATACCATATGGCGCCTAAAATGTCACTATTCACCCATTTAAGCAGTAAGAGAGTTAGAAAGCAGCAGTGCAGCCTCTTTGGGCTGTCCCTGTATTAGCAGGTGGCCTGGAACAAGTAGGGCAGATCTGTAGTACAGAGGAGGTGGCCCACAGGACCCAGTGTGTGTCCTTCATGTATTTCAGAGATTTATTTCAGACCAGCTCAAAGCTGGTAACATTGATGAGTCTTGTGTTAGTGGCTGTACTACAGTAAGTGTGATCCTACACAAGTTTTTTTGGTTTAGCTTTGTCTGGATGGAATCCAGTTCACAGATGCCAGGACTGTTTCATGATGGGAAGCAAAGCATGGTGAGGAGGGGTGGTCAGGAGGAATGCTTCAAAAGTGTGTTCCTGATCCAAGCTGAAATGCTAATGTGACTGTATTATGTAGATGTAATGTAGAAGCAACATGTATCTCTTGGAAGGGTTTACATGGAGCCAAACCCAGACTTTTGGTCCCATCTCCCCAGTGTCATTATTGAGGGCTAACCTGGAACATGTGACATGGTTCATTCCCAGGTTTCCTGTAGGGTGTACTCACAGGATGGGAGCAGAGAAAAGTGGATTTTGGTGTGTGTTTTACCCCATCCTGCCATAGCATGGGGTGTAGCCATGGTTCTCATCTATTGTTGGGAGTACTAAGTGCTGTTGTCAGCCTGAGAGGTGAGGAAATCACTTGTAAGCAAATATACCAAACTTAGTGAAATGGTTCAGCCATTCCCATCCCAAAAATAAAAGTTTGCCAGACAAAGAACAATTCCTTGAGATCAGATTCTAGGAAGTAACACACAGGCTCTTTCAGAAGACATAAAATATCAATCTCCATTACAGATACAGTTTAATAGTCATGATTTTTACCATTATTTTCTGTAGCGATAACAATGGACTTTATACAAGCTCATGTTTTATCAAGTAGGAGCTCACTGTGCTGAGTGACTGAAACTAACACAATAACTAGAGAGACCAGTTTTTCATGAGGTTTCCTTCACTGTTCTGTAATTTGTGTCCTTTCCCCATAGCACTACCAGCTTCTAGGAATTTCCCTAAAAACGTGCATGCTGCCTCCACTATCAATTCCTGACAGTTTCAGAGGCAGGAGAATTAGGACTTTCTATGGGACTTTGGGAGGGGGAATGTCTCTTTTCAAGCCCGGGATAAACAAAGGCCCCAAAGAGTTGTGTGTGGGGTTTTTTTGTTTGTTCGTTTGTTTTTCTAGTTTTCTGTTAAAATTCATTAGATTTTCCAGTCCCAGTTCCTCTATTTTCTTGAATATTTGAAGAAACTCATAGGACTGAATTGTTGCTGCAGGGGGCTGCACTGACTTTGATCTTTTAAATGGAAAGCTATGTTCAATAAAATTAAATCAGTTCTTTTGTAGAGACAAAGATCATCACCCTCTGGCTTAATTTAACTAAACAGATGTAGGGTTTATGTAAATATGCAGTCATTGTAATGTGAAACAAAAGCCAGAATACGCTCCGTTAGTGTAAAAATGCATTCTGTGCTACCAGCTGGTCAGTCATGACCTTTTACTCAGCCATAGAGACACTGTACTCCAAATAAGAGGAAGTGACACAGAAAATGCTATGTCTGCAAACTCATTGCTTATGCAAAGAGCCAGCCAGATAAAGCCTCATTTTATGCACACGGCAGGTATGGAATGAGGTCCAGTGGGGTAATTTACTTTTTTTGCTGCTCCCCTGCTTCCTGGAGAGAGCTGTACGGGGGAAAGATTCGTGCAGTCTGCATATTTGCTTGGGCTTTCAGTTTTCTTTCACTTAAGACGCTGTAGTCAAGGAGGCACATATTTTCTTGAGAGGCTGGAAGACACGACTTCTGCAGAGGATCTAGTTCACCTCCCACAGCTATAAGTCTCCTGTGCTAGAGACTCTGAGGCTTTTGTTGGTAATAGGAACCATTTCCAAATAAAGTTTCCTTGACTGTAGTGGTTTCTGTTAGACTTGCATGAGGCTGGAGAGGTAAGTAATAATGCACCATGCTAATGAGTCTTTCTTGCTGATGCAAGCGGATTTTGGTGTGTTGACACACAGAAGATACTGTGCTGGTGCTATTTCTGAAGTTTGATTTATATTCAGCTGCATGTACAGCTTCTTTCCAGCCTGGAAGCTTTTGAGGTGAATACTCCATGGCTGCAGCTCCCAGAAAATTCCCTTTCCATCTTTCATTCTGAAGTGCTTCAGTGCAACACAAGCTTCAGACACCCCTGATAATCATCCCTCCAAAAATGAAATCCTCAAACATCTTAAGACTACTTTTAGTTTTCATTCCAAAACGAGATGCAATGCTTCTGTGTAGGCTGGCAAAAATGTCTCTGTGATAGTATTTTAATTTGAGCTTTCTCACTCTTTTATTGAAGCTGATTACTTAATTGTGCCTGTTCTCAAATGAGCTATATAGATATTCCTTAATAATGTAGTTCATATATTATTTATGTGTACTTTGTATGTGTATTGCCCAAACAATATGGGGTTTGTTCTGCTTTTCCATTTTTCGCATGAGATTTGTTTGGTAAATGGAATAAAGACTATTTTAATGAATAGAAAGCACTTTACAGTTAGCTTTTATTTAGCAGTTCTCAGCATCTGAATTGCTGCTGGGTTTAGCTGCAGTAGTTGGGATCAGAAGCCTTGAGTAAGGTTTGACTATGCTTCCCTGTAGCAACACAGCTCCTCAGCTACCCATAGCATTCCCATATGACTCTTGTAACACAGCAAAGAGTTCAGCTCTAGAGTTCATATACTTTACAATTACAGCTGCCTCCCTTGGAGGATGCATCATCTGTGCAACAAACTGCTCTCAAGGTACCGTAAAAAGCCTCTCCTGTGTGGGAGTTTCACTAAGCAGACAGCTAGGACATGATCTGAATGTGGTCTCTGCATAGGAAATTAAAACTTATTTAACTGCAGCTGCAATTCAAAGGAAGCACCTATATGTTGCATTGCCAGCAATCACCAAAAATAGATTCACTTTCTCAGTGTTGATCTTAGGAAGAAATTGCTCAGCACTTTAGAAAGGTTTTCCTATAATTCTGAATCTGTTGGGACAAAACCTGTTGCTCTCATAAATTTCTAGAGACACTGAATCTACAGGGTGGTTTTTCAGGATGGTTTCATAACATTGAGAAGGGACAGGGGTTGCTACCCTCATCTTCTTTTCCAAAGAAGTTCTTTGGGCAACCATTTTCAGGGCAAACCAAAAGAGCAGCTGCACTACTGTCCTGAAGAGGGCAAAGGAAAACAGCAAAGTCTTCCAACACAAACAAAATGTCTTGGGAGCTTCTCCAAATTTGCAGCCCACCAGGCAGGGGAGGGATCTGAGTCATAGGGGAATCAAGGAGGGCTGTGCTCAGCCCATGACGTAATAAAGAAAGAGACAGTAAAAAAGGAGGATATTCAAACAAAAGGCAGGCTTAGAGGAATACACATTTCTATCCTGAAAGATCATGCCACAAAGAGCACAGTAAATATTCCCTACAAAACCAACAAACCAAACACATAGAAAAATGAAAATGCAATGGGTAGAGTCATTTCTGTTTCAAAACTTTATAATTTATGACAGAATCACACCAATGTAAGATTTCAAGGATACAAGGATGCTGGACTGGAAGTACACCATCCCAAACTGTGCACATGTGTGTGTGTGCACGTGTGCACGTCCCTTCTAGGGGAAGGAACAGGGAATTAAATCTATCTCTGAATACGTATCTTAGTTATATGACAGGATTTTTTTTTTTTCAAATGCCTCTTGCCTGGAAGTTTCATGCGCATCCCTAAGGTCAGTAGATCCCAGAAGTTCACCTGAGCTTCCTGTATAGCTGACCAATGGGGAGAAATGACCCATGCATAACCCGATTTGTACAAGGAACACTCCGGTGGTGCAGTGCTCCAGATAGGTTGTTTTGCCTCCCTAGATCTAATTGCCATTTAGCACACTTCTAAGACCACTGCATACACTACTCAGGCTGCACTGTGATCCCTTAGTACAGCACAACTTCTCTCACGTAGGAAAGACAAGGGTGGTGATTTCCTAAGCTTTGCTCCACAGGACTACAAGAGCAAGAACACTCTTCTTTCCAAAGCAATTTTAGCCTGACTCTTACCAAAGAAACAAGGCATTGAACCTCTGAAGTCAGAGTAAGGATCTGACCTCAGGTTATGTCTTCTAGGAAAGTATTTTGTCAATCTCTTATAGAAAGGAAGAGGATTTTTGTCCCCATGCTCTCAAGGTCAGTGGGTGAGCTTGGGCCAGTCTTTTCATTGGAAGGGTACCAGAAAGGTGAGGTTGCACTCCTGGGCAGTTAGGGAGGAGGATTTAATAGGGACCTTCTTCTCAGTCTTTCCACTTTGGTACTTTTGGAGACCTTTAAGCTGTGTGTAATTGCTGTAAATGAGTTCCTCGATCAAAGTCTACATTCTGCATGTAAAATGCAGGTACCTCATTCAAACTTCTGACTTCATCTTCAGCAGACAGATAGCAAAAAAATGATGTGTTGATCAATTTTTAGAAAACATCAGCAATAGGAATGGGTGTAGTGTTTTGGACATGATTAAAACTCTTAAAACAAACCTAGAAGCAATAAACTACTCAAGAAACTTCTGAAGTTCAACTTCTCCCATACATACACCTTTCCCTGCCTTCACCTAGGACTACGATGCTGAAAGAATGAGAAAACCTGCTCTCAGAGGTCACTATCAACAAAACCACAGAAGTCTGGAAAGCTTTGCAAGAGGATTGTTCTTACCATTGTTTCACCTGTATGTTTAAAGGTTTGTTTTTGTTTTGTTCTCTTCCTTAGCAGACTTCCTTATTGAGAGAGAAATGAATATATTGTAGATGATGTTAGTTCATGCCCGGCAGGAAAAGATGTGATTTTAGCATTTCCCTTTGCCAAGTTAAGGAGCGGAAAACAGCAGCAGAATTTGAGGTATTGACATAAGAGGGGGTAAAGAAATGACTTGTGGGAAGGAGGAGTTGAAAGTTTTCTGTAGTCAAGCTCTTTGTTCTATTTCCCAACCTACAGAGAATCAGCTTTTTAGTAAATATCGGACCTTAATTTACCTTGATTTACTTTATCGGGAAGAAAATAAGCACGAACATACTAATGCACTGCAGGAGAAAAACAAATTAGGTCCTTTGCTTCCAGACATGTCAGCGGTATGGCCAGCAGTGATAGGAAAAGCCCTAAATCCAGTTTCAGTAAATCAAGCACAGCTGGGGCATCAACAAGTCTGTGGTTTGCTTTTGTCTCCTGGGACTGGAGTTGTGTTAATGTTGCACGCACAGCCTGTAGAGCTGGGGTAAGTCACAGAAGTCTGGATCTAGGTCTGAACTCTTTCAGAGGTTACGGCTGCTTCAGCTGGGGATTTGGGTTAGGTCCGTTACAGATTATCACTCTGAGCTCTCATATTCTTTCTCAGTGTGGAATTAACAGGATCTACATGGTGGATTTGGAATCTAATATTCAGAAGTGGAGAGCCCTGGACACCAAGCCCCCAGTCTTTAATAGGAGCTGTGCACATGCTGAGGCTCAGGCTAGCAGTGTCCTGCATGTTGGTCAGCAGTGAGAAAGTTTATCACCCTGTTTCAGGCAGTGGAAGATGTTTACAGTCTCAAGATATACTCTTTTTCAAGGGCTTCAATAAGAAGCCCCAGGTATTTGAGGCAATGGAGTTCTATGGAAAATATTTAAAAGAATTTTGAAAGAACTCCCCGTCCTTGTAATCTGTTCTATAGCATAAAAGGGCATGGAAGGAACAGCATTTATTTTAGACAAATATATCTCATTTCTTTTGTCAAGCATTTTCTGTTGTAAGGGCTGTCTGCCCATCCCAGACAGAAGCAAGGATCTCGGATTGCATGCTTTTTCCATCACTGGCTGTCTGGCTGCACATATGACTTATCAATGTCCCTGGTGATCCGTGTAGAGATTCTTACAGAAAGGAAGACTGCCTCTTGACACTAAGATTGAATTTTTTGACCTCTGGAAAAAGGATGTTTAGTGTGAATTTGGGGAGTGAATGTTGCCTAAGGCAGGTTCCTGTACTGTGAAATTCACTCCTTGTATGACCACGGAGCCTGAGAGGAGATGTAGGGAGCCAGGTTCCCTTCCATGAAGTCTGGGAGGAGGTGGAGAGGAAAGGCAGAACACCAGCGACCCATGGGATGTGACTCTGGGTTTTGTCAGTCTCCCTTAGAGATCCACACACCCAAGGGCTTTATCTGCAAGGTGGCCAACATCTGACAAAACAATCTGCTGGCAGTCTCGTTGAGGGACCCTCACAGACTTCCCTGTTGTTTGCCCAGATTTCCCCACACAGGGAATAGATCTGGCACAGGTGATGTGAGCAGTTTGATTTCAAAATGCACTGTGCCATAAATTCCGTCAAAGGGGGAAGCGCTGTGGGTTGGCAGGTTCTCACCCACGCAACTTGCTCCAATTGTGTGCTTAAATCTGTTGGGATGACAGTCCCTTTTAAGTTTCTCTTCTTTTACTCCTTCTATTAACCCACTGTATCAAGAATGCTTTGGCTTAATGCAGAATCTGCGGCACATTAGATTAACGCTTTTGAAGTTGGTTGGTAGCCGTTCTGCAAGCCATCCTTTAGAGTCGGTGTATAGATAATAAAAAGCCACAAGAGGGAGCGAGAGTACTAAATAAGGAAGGCAGTTTGGGATTTAAGAGGCGGTTATACCTGTGGATAAATTCAGTCAGCTTTAGAGTGATAGAAAACCATAAAACGTAAGGAAATGGAAGAACAGGGTGCTTGACTCAGAAGCGATGTGTTTATATTAAAAGGTGGAAACCAAAAAAGATAGTTTAAAGACATTTTGATACATGTGGTAGATGTATTTTTTTGATTCTTGATTTCTTTTACAGAGAGCATTGGCTAAACTGTCTTAAGCTGCCCAATGGCATAAAGACGTAGCTTTTACAAGTACCTTTATACTGTCCCTCTAAGAGAAAGGGAAAAGGGGAATACTTAATAAGGTGATTAATATGACCCTCAGTTGCATAGAATTTAAACACAATACTTTACAGCAGCACTGCTAAAGCAAGGTTTGCCTTTTCTGTCACTGTGCTCTTGTGTGGCTGTGACCAAATCACCCAAAACCAGATCCTCAGGGATAATTAGGTAACTAATATTCAGAAAAATCACAGAACTGAAGTACCGAAGTAATACCATAGTCCTATTTTCTCTAAGCCCCATTTGCTCTCTATGTCTGGAATGAATGTGTTATAACTTCTTCCCCTCACAGAGAAACTGTATATGCTCAATACTATAAACAATGCAAGAATAATATATGTTGCAGGTACCTGAGACTCAGGGGCTCTGATTGTTACAACTAGCATAAAATAACTGGATTTGTTTTAACAACACTGGGTTTTGTTCAAGTGCATCCTGGGCTGGTTTTCCATACAGCCATGCAGAAGGTGTGCTGCTGTGGCTACAGTCCAGGTATTCTGATTAAAAAGTCATGATCCCCTCAGCTCTGCAGCAAGGCACACACAGCATTGATCTGGCTTCCTATTAAAGACCTGTCTTTTGTGACTCCCCAGTTTTATCAGTTTGCTTTATTGTAGTGAGTTCCTTGAGGCTGCAACAATTAAGGGTGTGTCAGATTTTTCCATAATATGATCTTATTTTTCAATGAGCTATAAAATTTCGCTCTTGGCTGCAACCTGACATATGTAGTTGAGAACCTGCTGCTTTTAAAGCACTTTTGAATGCCTTGAAGCATTCTTTGAACCAAAGTGGGCCATTAAGAAAAAGGGGACTGCACTCCATAATACGCTGGTTCTAAAACCCTCTTTCAAGTCAGTAGGAGTTCCTCCCACTCCTTCTGGTATTTTTCAGGCCACAAATAATGGTAGGAGTAATCTAAATTACTGATGTTAAAGATATTACAAAATTTCATTGTGAAAGTAACACATTAGCTCCACAGTTAAGGTTGTATTGAGTTTTGATTTTAAAACAGGAGAAAAATTTACTGTTGAAAAACTAGTTGCAGTGCCTCAAAAATTACATGCATGTTCTGTGTCCATGCTCCTTCTAAACAGTACGGTGTAAGTAGTGGTATTTATGGTGAAAGATGCCTGAAATGTGTCCTTTAAAATGCCATTTTTAGTTTCTCGTAATTTTTCCAGTCACTCTGAGTTGAAATATCCCCTGCAGCATGCTTGCCCCCGTGTGAATGCTTTTGGAAAAGTGTTAGCAAAACATCCATAAAACATTCTGCAAAAATGGTGCACTGATTCCCCAGCATGGCACAGAGGAAAAAAAAGAGCTGCTTCACTCATTTTAGAAAGTTTCAGCCACCATTTTTGTTGAAGGGCTCTAGCATCTCCATGGTTTTCACTGCATATGAAACCTGAGTTGTGGACCACTCCTGACTAGGTGTCAGAAACATGCTTGTAGTGTTCACCAAAATAATAATCTAGCAACATCTGGCCAAGTCATAAACTCCTGCAGCCTTTCAATTAACTGCAGCTCAGAAGAGGCTTGTTAAAGAGACTCAGTGCTCCCATCAACAGTCTTAGAAGACTGAGCAGAGCTCTCCCCACAGCTTCATCACACACATACAGTGTCAGACATCCAGCATTGCACATGATGCCACAGGGTTGCTTCTGCTGGCTCTCCCAGCTCACCACTGGGGCTGCCAGGCAGTTAGAAGAATAGCTCCATGATGTCAGCCTAAGGATCAAAAACACTGGGATAAGCCAAAACCAACAAGCTACATACTTGGATGTGCACTGTGAAGGACAACTCTCCATACAGAGCTGAGGGGCAGGGCTTGTTTGAGGGTCAAGCTGGTGGTAGATAAGACTGAATTCACCAGGTTCAGTCTGACAAAATGTTTTCTTTTCCATCCCCACCTTGCACATCACATGAGATAGATGGGATTCAGGAAATGGACCAAAATAGGGATTTAGCAAAGCCTCATTAAAAAGGACCTTCATCTCACTATAAAAATGGAAAGCAGTGACAGGCTTGCATCCACAGGAAGCTGGATGGGTCATTAAAGCAGAGAGGGATACCCAATCCTGCCCTCTGACTGTGCAGCCATATGCAATCCTCCATGGGGGATAACAATTTTCTCCCCAGCCCCTCCAAATAAACAGTCTGACAGCAGATCCAATGTGGGGCCAACTTTTTCAAGTAGATATCAAATTCAGTGAGATCTGGCTGAGAAACAGCACCATCCCCAGAGGTGTCCCCTGAGGAGCCACCACTTTCCTGCAACATAGAGCTTGTCCCCTGCCAGTTGCCTCCATCCTTTGCTTCGTGCAGGCAGATGGGCCAAGGCTGGCACAGGGCCAACCAAATCTTAGGGCTCTTGCAGGGTCAGGTCACCCTACATCCCTGGGCAAGTGGCATAAATTACTTTTTTTTTTTTAAACAGGTGGTAATTAAATGTGTGTTTTCTTCATTGTGGACCCTACCAGGGGGACATCTGGTGTCTGGTTTGTAGCAATGCTGAGCTTTCATGGTGACAACCCAGGTCAGTGGGAATTATGCTTGGACTAAATATAGCACCCTACAATAAATAAAGCACCATAAACCAACATTGGCTGAAAAATCCGGGGTGTGGCATTTCAAATCAGAATTTATTAAACAAGGGGAAAGTTTTGATGTGAATATTTGTGCCTTTTTCCACATCCATAGCAGGAGAAGGGAGGAAACTATTCATGTCATAATAATGCTATCAGGACAAATCTGTTTGGGAAGCATTCACACACTGTTTGCATACTATGGAACCATAGACAAAGTCATCATGAAATGACTAATTTGTTTCCCACAGATGAAGCTTTCTGCAGGGATAGTCCACTGAAGCTTTATTTTGAAAAAAGACAATAAATGTAAAACTTTCTCAATATTTTTTTCAGTACAAAATATGCACATTCTTTGCTACAAACTGAAAAAAATATATTATTTTAATTTGTTCAAAAATAGCAACTTGGCTTTATCCAGGATTTATTTCCTCAGAATTAATTAAAAAAAAAATCAGTATGTTTTTGCTTCAATTTGGGTGGAAACAGTGCAATGTCAGAAACTTTGCCTTTTTGAAAAGAAAAGAAAATAAAAGGAAAGAGAAAGAAAACAACCAAAGAAATAAATATTTCTTTAAGACAGCTATTGTTTGAAGAAAGATCTAGGAGCTCTTTTAGTCAATGGGTGCCTTCAGATGACTTCACTGGTGCTAGAATTTTGTCCTTTGATCTTGGAAATGCATCCACAGCATCAAAGTGTGTGAGGACCTTAGTAACAGCATTTCTGCGTTCAGATTTGCATAAAGCCAGGAAAGAGCAAAGCATTAGAACTCAGTGTCAGAGATTAACAAGGTAAAATTTTGAAGCAAAGTGTGATTATTGCTGGCCAAAAGGGATAAAGAAATGCATGAAAATAAATCAAAGGAATACAAATATTAATAGTGATAAAAATAATAATAAAGCATAATTCTGACAGCTTCTGAGGAATGAGGATCTGTGGTTCTGCTTTAGATGAAAATCAGGATTAAGTCAAATAAATTAAAATGGCATGGATGACACGAGCATCAGACCCAGGTTTTTCCAGACAGGCAGGAAGCAGCTTGAAGCAGGTTTCATTTCAGTCAGTACCTCAAAATGGTGCAACAAATTTGAGTAAATTCTTATATGAAACGGAAACAGGAATCTAAACCGCAAGAATGAAAACAGTTTAGAATGGACAGTAGTTTTGGACAGGGTGATTTTCATCAGCTATCTAGCTCTGGCTTTTGTTGGTTTATTTGAAAGAATACACACGGTTTGAAATCGTTGCGTCTTTCATTGAAGGCAGATCAGGCAAAATTCCCTATAAAAATATTTCATATATTTTCTAAATGCTTTGCTACTGCCAGAATCGGTAAGGGTGCACTATCTGGAGTGCAATCAAATGTCGTATGAGAAAAGCACTAAAGCCTTTTTAATTAAAAACGTCATAAAGGCTTAAGGAAAATTATAACTGCTGGTTACTGTAATCTTCTCAGAGGGGTACTCGTGTGTGTGTATGTGCTGGTGTGTGGGTAAGCGGGGATGTGCCAGTGCGCTGGTGTGCAGTAGAGAATGAACCCTGTGCAAACAGTGAAGCACAATGTCTGCAAGGGTTTATCTGAACTTGCAGCTGCGCAGAGGCTCCAGCCAGACTCTTAACCCTTTCATGCTCCTTCACAGCTCTGCAGGCTAATGCGGATGGTAACTGAGCACAGTGAGCACAGCCATTAAGCAAAATGTGAATTTTGTAATGAAAGTGTGATTTAAAAGCTGGCAACTGGCCAGTCCTGTTGGCACCGTGCTACATATGCAATGTGCCTTTGCTACTTTTGCTGCTGGGACTGACAGAGAAAAGGGAAGAGGTGACACTCCAAGGTCAGTGAAGCTCCAGTTGTTTGTGACAGCTAAAATCTAAGGCAGGAAATCTCAAAATTGCTCAAGGCAGTCTCAGAGCAGGCAGCTGCCCTGATACAGGCTAATCCACTTTATATATTCCCCATCTCCAGCCTCCATGCAGGAGTGTAAGGGGGAGTTTCTAGTTAAAGGCATACACTGCTCCCACCCAGATAAAATTGCTGCCCCAATTCCCATCCCAGCAGTAGCAGGAAAGGAAAGCATTTCCATCCATAGCTCTCTTCTGTTTTTCCTTTCTGCCAGGCTTCTTCCTCTTACCTAAGGTCCCTTCATTGAAACTTTTGCCCACTTCAACCTTCCTGCACCCTTTTCAACTTCCTCCTCCCTAACCCCAAAAATGACTGCCACCACCAGTAATGCTGAATTTTGCCTTGAAAAACTATGCCAAGTTATAAATACCCTGCTGTAATATTCAGAATTCCCACTTTCCATGTTCTTGGCCATTATATTAACCAGCAACACCCTGTAACTTCCAAAACTAACCATTGGCATATTAATGCTGACAATTCAGGCTTTCTATAATGATGGAGATTTATTCTTTAAAGACCAAACTCTGGCTTTGCTGTGGGACCCATGCAAAGGGCTGGATAACATTACAGTGCCCCAGCAGCAGACTGCAAAGCAAGCTGGGTCACCAGCGCCCTGCTCCAGCAGCCACTAATAATATAAACTTTTATCAGGTGTCTAAGTCCTGTTTTTCTCTCATGTGGCTCTGGAAGTTGCACCATTATTTGGCTTCAAGGAAGTTGATATATTTTGAGAAACGAATTGCTGTAGTGGCCTGTGCTTTTGTTACGAATTCACTGACCAAAGCATTTTGATGTGTGAGTACACAACTGGTTCACATAGTACCTGGTGCTCTCTGATGCGTGTGTATTCTGGAAGCAGTGAGGTAGAAAAAGTGCACCTTGTCATCCTTCTGCTCTTCTGCTTACTTGTATAACCTTTTTGTTTTCTCACTTTAGAAAAAAATGTTGCCCAGATTGACTTCATCCAGGTGCCTGACTGGCATGCTCCCCTTGATGAGTTCTCTGGATGCATTATCAGACATTCAAAACAGAGGATTTAAACGGAACCACACCAAACTCTTTTCCCAACTGTACATTCTCTGCTGCTCTACCACAAAAACAACTGATGCCAAAATGAGATAGATTTTACCTACTACTCAGAGGCAAATACTGTTTCTGAAGCAGTAATATCTTCCCTTCTGCAATCAACCACTTCTTCTTGTGCCACCAAGGTAATTTTAAATCATTCTGATTTGTTAAGGTGAGACAATAATGGACATAAAAGCTCCTTGACATTTATGTTCGGGTTCCTCACCTATTACAGGTCTGTTTTATTTGAATTTAAATTTATTAACTACTTGTACTAAACACTTGCAATGAAGCTCTTGCTTCATTTTTTGTGGTCTTATGAAGGTAAGTACAAGTTGCCATGATGCTTGGGTTCAATGCATGGACTAACAACATTTGAATAGCTCTTACAGGGCAATATAGAGGTAAAATTTGTAGTTAAACTAGGAAAATTGTTCGTGCTTTGATAAGCATGAGATTCAGCAACGTTTCTTCAAGAGAATCTTTGCACAGGAAGATTTGTGATGTCCCAGCTGATTCAGCCCATCTTGCAGAGAATGTGCAGAACTGTTGGAGGAACTGAAGCAGAGATTTCATTCAGGTGTCACAGTGTTTGAAGGATCTGTCTATAGCTTATACTATTCAAACAAACAGACACAGTTTAGGAACCTTTGCAAAGCCCCTGAGCTACACATTGAAAATACCAAATTTTAGTTTCTGGAGTCGTAAATGGTGACAAAAGCCAGAAGGTGGGGTCTGTACAGATTCTTGAGTCATCTGATCTTGTCCTGGAAACAGAGACATTTCTAGTAGTTCATTAAACATTCTTAGGATTGTGCTAACAATTTAATAATATAGGTGAGTCAGCATCAGTGCTTAGGTGAACATGGTTAACTAGAAGGGGTTTTCCAGAGAGGTGGTAGAAGACCCATCCATGGAAGTTTTTAATACCAACCTGGATGGGGCTCTGAGCAACCTGATCTAGTGGGAGGTGTCCCTGCCCATGGCAGGGGTGTTGGAACTAGATAATCTTTAAGGTCCCTTCCTACCCTGACAATTTGATGATTCTATGTAGATGTAGCTGAGACATGGAGTAGCAGTCTCTGCCCAAGGTGTCATCCCAAGAGGCCCATGAAAAAGGTCTGAATTGAACATTTTGAGACACAAAACCTCTGCCAGTCAAACTAAGAAGGTGTTTGGATTATCCCAAGCAAACTATATTACCTAATTTAAAATCCAAATTTATGATTCTCACATAATTTTCAGGTCTTTCAATTAATATAAGCACCCTTGAATTTTATAGTCAATGGAGGGGGATTAGAATTAAAAGCTGTAATTTTTTTTCTGTACCTGATTAAATTGAAACAACCGTGCAGTCTCTATCATCATAAATATCTGACCATTTCCTAGTCACTGCAGCATTGAGACAAGCACCATTCCACAGACTGGAAGCAAATGTCTTGTGTAGACTCAGTTACCTTATTTAAGAATTATTTTAAGGAATTAGTAACACTTAAAGTCTTCATCTCAATAAATGAAGGTAATTTTTGCTTTCTGCCTCATTGACAGTACAGCCCATATTGCACCATTTCATTACAGTGAGCCATCACAGCATCATAAATAAAACAACAAATCTTGGCATATGGGAAACACTTCTCAGTTTGAAAGGGCTGAAACAACTTCATCATTGCAGGTAGTTGCCCTCTGGAGACAAAGACCATCCCCAGGCTGCTTTTGCTGATGCATGCAGAAGGGCATCATCAACGTCTCTAAGCCTCCATGGGCTGATGGACTTCCTCACTTGCCAGCTGTCTCATTGGAAATCTTATGGCAGCAGGTGAATCTTAAATGTTGGTTGTAGAGTAGACTTTACCCAAGCATCTGAACCATTTCCAGAACAGTTTACCTAGACCTTGGATTTCTGCCAACAGTGCTGATCCAATGCAGACAACTACTTACACAGTCTTTGTGCATTTTTATAAAGTCTTTTCTGATAAAAGACTGGGTTTTGTAGTACAAAGGCTTTTGAGGAGCTGCTTCAGCAGAACCATGCTGTAGTAAATTCAAGAGTGACATTTGGTACCTACTGTTGAAGTGGAGTCACAAACTTATGATAAAGGAACTGGCTGATAGATGGGGACATGTTGGGTGCACTATAGTGATAAATTGTTTCCTTATTATGCCTAGGAGACAGAAGTGGTACACATATGGCAGACTGGCATACTGTCACTTCTGTATTTCCAATGCAGTAGAAAATTGTGAATCTAACAACTCTTCTCAATCAATTACACTGGTGTTGGTCAATATTAAAATGACAAGAAACAATGTATTTTCTCTCCATCATCAGTGATTTTTAAACAGATCCTGATTTTGTATTATGACAGTGTCTCTTTGTACCAGCTTAAAACATTCTAATCATAGATAACTCAGATTTCTAGTCATTATACAGGTAGAAAATACGTATCTCTTTAGAAACTGGTACTGCAGGCACCCTGCAGGCAAATACAACCATTTTATAAGAAGAATCTGTAAATTTGAGGCTTACCTATGCCGAAAGAGTAAAATGCCTGCCTCTTCCTTCTTACATCAAGCAGGTATCAACATCCAAGATTATGAGGTCAGTAGGAGTGCAGTTGACCGCCTCTAACTTCACACCCTGAATCACAATGTAGCATTAGTCTTTACTTTAAGACTCAGAATATACTATATTATAATTACCTTCTCCTCTGTGCCATTACAGAATATGAATAATATTCTTTTTTTTATATTTTCTGTATAAGTAATTTTGTGATCAGAAGCTGCCTTCCAGTTACATGATTAGACTATATCCAGTGTTGCTATCTACACCTAATCAATATCCCAGGTACTGTCTGACTGTGGAACAAATACCAGTGATGCTCAGAGTAAAAAACAATGTCATTGCATCCCTGCTTGGTGCTGACTCATCAGACAAGATATATTACTACTCCTGTACCATAGCTTACCTTTGTGTTTCACACTACTAAAAAAGCTCTGGTTCTTCGTATACTTTCTGACTGAAATAGTAGTGTTTTTTCTTCCCTCTGCCCTCTCACACATTCCAGTGCACTATCAATGAGGCAGAAATATTTAGCATATTTCCGGTGCTAGGCTGTAATTTAAATTTTTTTTGCAACATGCACAGCACTAGACAGGTGTTTTGAAATGTAAATAAAATGCAGTGTAGTGTGGGACACAGTACACAAACTACTGCAGGAGGCTCCAGCACAAGAAGCTCAACATTTATCTGTTTAATAGGGTGGCAGGCTTGTGTAATGAGGAGAAACCATTCATTTAAAATCTCTACTATAGCTCTCCAACTAAAATATAAAACACATTCCAAGAAGGCAGGAGGTGAAACAGCAGAGCCTCAGCATAATGTGGATGGTTAGTGTACAACAGTATATAGTACAACAGTATATAAAGTATATAGGAAAGGTACAACAGGCCTCTTAAGCAAGGCAGGAGGCAGAAAATAGAAGTGGGCAGTGCTCTAACAGGCGTGATGCTGAGCAGCCAAAAGGCCATGTATGTATCTTAAATGAGTGTGCTCTGAGCAGGTTTCTAAGCAAGTTATCCATTTCCAACATTATGTTCCCCTGGTTAAAGGGATTAGCCTGTGGTAATCCAGTTCTGGAGGAGATTTACTTTCGAAAATAAGAGAAAGCTTCTGCAGTGGACACATTTTTGGCTCTGCTGACTTGGGTGGAGTGTTAGGCTGTGTGGGGGAGGGAGAAGGATAAATAACCTCCACCTTCTGTTTATCTCCCCACTAGAGGCCTCTACACAACTGTCAAAAAAAGCTTTTATTGTCAGCATATTTTTAGGCCACTTAAGATGACAAAGTGCAGAAACCAGTTAGGCAGCCTTCTATGGAAGGTGAAGCCCTGTGTGAACAGAGCTCCAGGCACAAAATTGCCCCTTAGGTAGTGAGGATTTCCACCATTGTCTGGTAGCTGTCCTAGAATTAGCAATATATTTATCTTTAAAGCTTGATCTTGGCTTCGCATCAGATGGGTTTATACAACATGATCCCCCTGCCTTCACTGCTGCTATTTTAGTTCATATTGATGTAAGCAAAGTGAAAATCAAGGAGAAAAGCAATAGAGATACCATGTTATAAAAATAATGTAAATAGCACATTAAATTTCCCTGTATGTTGTTTAATCTTTCACCTACTATTGTCCTGAAACCTACATCTGAACTATGCTACATCAGCTCTTTGGCTTCCCATTAAAACATTATTTCTACTTTTAGAAGCTGCTTTTCAGTGCTTCAGCCTTTTCAGGCAGAACCATCATTGATGATGTCATCATCATGCTGATAGACATCAATATCAATGTCTATCCTACAGACCATAGCAAGTCTCTAATTCCGTCAGGAGAAATGCTTGAGGAGTTGGTTTCTGTCACCAGAAAACCCTCAATGGAATTACAGATGCTATTGTGAGGGTATGGAGTATTTCACTTGCTGCAGTATGGGGCAGGAGTACTGTCACTCTGCCACCTCTCTGCTGTTCTCTGAAGCACAGTCTTACTGAACTGTCCTGACCAGTGTGGAGAAATTACAGAGAAAATATATCTGCTTCCTCCTGGTGTCAGTGGAGGTGTCTCCTTTGGTGTTGTAAGCCCAAGTGAATTAGGGGATCTCCACCCCACCAGCCTGCAGCTTGGGCAAGGAGTGGTTCGGTTGTGAAGGACTGTCTTCCAACTACCACACAGAGAAAGATATTAGAGGAATTTTTCTTTAGGAATGGGAGCTTAAATTCATTGTATTGACTTGGACTTTGAGTTTAAACCCGAATGTGCCCACATTTATATTGTTCATATACTGCCAATGTTTTTTAAGGTTTCTTGCAGCTGAGTTGCTTTTTGCTTGTTTCAGCCTCTCGCTCTCTGTGAATCAATTTACTTTTTCTCCCCCCATCTCATAACATGATCTTTATGTGCACTACTGTTTGGATGGCTAAAGACTTTACTGCATGAAGTCACCAGCACCCTTCTCCTTCTTTCTCCTTGGAGACTGGAAAACTTATTTCATAGTGTGTGTGTACATATGCTTTGCTTTGGGACAGCTGCAACACACCTGTGCAAGCCCTGCCAAAAACATAAGGAAACAAAAAAAAAAAACAACCCAGGCCTAGTAACAAGAAAGAACCCCAAACAAAACAATGGCTTAAAAGAAAAAGCCATCAGTGTTACATAGTTTTATTAAAATCAGAATAAAAAGACATATGGGCAGCAGCTGGGGCTGTAGCTGTGACCCCACTCCCCCTGCCCAGGAATATATGTCTCTCTCTTCCTGGCATAGGCAGAGGTCAGTGATAAGATTCTGCTTATGTTTCTGAAGGTCACCTTCATGTAAAACCTTCCTTCTTCCTTCAGATTCTCAACACACATTCTCCAAAACTTTCCTAGCAATGAGGAGTGTTACAATGTCTCCTTTGGCCTCCTCCCTCCCCTCCCAGCACCCAGTTCCAGTTAGACTCCAGAGGTGCTATCACACATGCCTTCCTCTTCAATTGTATGCTCCTGCAGAAAGTACTCTTCAAGCAGAGTTATGCTTACAGGCTCCTTAAAATATCATAGATTTTCAGCACAAACTGAAACCTAATAACACTAATGAACAGAGAGCTTTTATCTTGCCTTTTTTCCAAGTTCAAGTATTATGGCTCAAATCTTGATAATTACCCCATCATTTTATCTGTGATTGCTTAGTGTGGTGATTTCATGAGCATTGCTGGGGAAGAGGTAATCTAGCCAAGGAACATTTTCAGGCTATCTGGCAGCCTTTCTTTTCAAAAGATGTATTGTTCCTATTGGAGTTTACTCTACTATTTCATCCAATTTGTCTTGACATTTTGCTGCTTGCATGGTGAGCTCTTAAAGAAAAAGATGGTTTAGTATTTGTCCTCCTTATCTCTACCTTCATCTTGTTTGTTGTTAGCCTTGAAAGCAGAAGCAATGGCTGTCTATATGCCAGAAGAAAAGACAACTGACTTCCTTCTAGTTTATCTGGCCTGCTTCAAGCTAATTTAAAGAAGTAGTCCTGGCAGGCCATATAAATGAGGATAAAAATGGTCATAACCTGTCTAGGGAGTCTTTTAAATGCACCTAACAGATTTAAGAGCCTAAATCGCTTATGTTCTTTTATAAAATTCCTTATCGCCAGTGCTCTCCTGCAGTAAAATAGAGAGATTGCATAGACAAAAGGAGGGAGAGGGGTCTTGTACTCTAAGGCTGTTGAATTTCTTTTAAAGGTTCAATTCAAGAGAAAGGAAAATTAAGCCTTGAAAAAGGATGGTATCTCTCACACAGAAAAAAACCCAACAACTTCTTTAGTCATAAGGATGGCCTCTCCTAGGCTCTCCTTTAGGTTTAATTTTTCCCTGGCAGCATCTTCTCTTTGCAAATAAAGCATAAATCTTGAGATTAATACGTCTTTTCCAAAGTGATCATATGCACTCCTTTAACAAAATATATGGAAAGCATTATATTCCCATGAGGAGCTGCATCATTTCCCATCTCTTGCAACTAGCCTGGAGAAGATAGAATTTTTTTCCCATAGATTTTTTTTTTTCATCTATCTTAAGCCGAAGTAAAATGGAAATTTTGTATTTTATGACACACTGGATTTTTTTTTTTTTTAATCTTCCCCCTAACTTCAGAAACATCAGAGCATTTATTGCATTTTATTTTTTTTAAGTCAGAAAGTTTCAGTTCAGTAATATTAAAGGATTTCATTTAGACCATGGCAAATCACAGTATAAAATATTAAATACAGTAGATATGTTATATAGAGAGTAACATTAATATTTAATCTTTAGGTCAGAGGAAAATGCATGAAAACAATAAAGCTAAATCACTTTCTTTTAATACTAGTGAAGACCTTTGTTTTATTTAAACAAAACAAAATAAACCAAAACTGTATTATTAATTTTTACTTTTGTTTATTGAAAGTGAAAGTAAGTTCTAGCTTTGCCAAAAATTCCATCTTTAATCTTGATTATTATCTGCAGTCATTTTTCTCTGTCTCAAAAAGGATATTGTAGAGCTGGTAAAAGCACAGAGAAGGTCAAAGAAGCTCAAAGGCACGGAGTGTCTGCTGCGATCAAGTACTGGTCTGGCGGCTTGGAAGAGGTGGCTGAGGGGAGATCTGGCACCATGATGGCCTAGAAAAAGTGCATCAGGATAGATTAGTCATTTCCTCTTCCAGCATGCGAAGGAGAAAGGACCAGTGGAGGAGCCAAAACAGATGAGAGAAGCGATTTCCCTGCATAAGTACATATAAACCATGAGGGTACTTGCATGTAGAAGGATCAAAGTTTTACTGAGCAACTGGACAAACTGCAGGGTGAAAATCTATCACACCCAGATGAACATGGTAGGTGCTGCCTCTGATTCATGAAACCCCTGGGCTGTGAGTGTTGGAGGTTGTGGGCGCTCAGCAACGTGTCTCTCTAGCAGTGTGAGGGCCTCCTTGCCTGGCCCTCCTTGGCCTAGATGGACTTCCAGGCAGTCTTAAAAGACTTTCCAGAGTCAAATCCTGAAAACATCCGTTGAAATATCCTTGACCACAACTTTTTAAGAGCTTCAAATTCTCCTTGCTTTCATCAACCTGAAGTGAAACAGTGGCTTATTACACCTCAACCCCAAAAGGCCACCAGGCTCCTTATGGAACCTGTGCTCCTTCCCCTGTTGTTGACACTGCAGAAAGCCATTCTATTACCTGAAATATTGCTTAAAGATATGATGCAGAGGGCACGTTGTTCATGCCAGCTCATTTTCAAGCTGTCATCTCTTAAGCAACGCGGCAAGCTTGGGATGTATGCTTTGGAAAATCTGGAGGGAAAAAAAAAAGTGTGTGGTTAGCCAACCAACCACTGGATGACACTGTTGTTCCACACAGTTACAACTGAAATGCTTCATCTGGCAGTGGAAATGTGCCTTGTAAAAGAAAAGTGCAGATGTGGGGTTTTAAGTGTTTAGTGTATTCTGTGTCTTAGTGCAAGGGGCAAATTCATTGCATTTGCCTTTGTGTATGTCCTCACAATTAAATACTAGCTTTCATTCCTTGGCGTTTAGGTTAAACAGCCTGATTCAATCTGGGTTTAGCCACTACTGCCTGAGTTCTCCAGATTCATAGCAATGAAGAAAATAGTAACTTCATATGTCACACAGGGCGGTTTTACTTACAACATCACTTAGAAGATTAAAAATAAATTGAAGCATATGTCACTTCAAAGGGGGCAGAAAAAGGACATCTGCATTATTTGATGCATTAATGAGAAAGTTCTGCCGAGTCTTGATTTGAACTGTATGGGAAATGATGCGATTGGTAAGCTTGCAAGTTAAATGTATTTGAAATGAAATTGTTTCTGAAATTTGTATTTAAGCTAGGTTAAAGGATGCTTGCATTTTATACTTCGCCTTCTGACATCTTGTTCGTAAATTGAGCTTTACCCTTTTAACTTGAGGAGTTTACAATAAAAAAAAAAAATCAAAGCAATTTAGCTACAGATATCTAAGGCTGCATTTCAGTAGAATAAGCAAGAACAGCTCTCCTGCCTGAGGCAAATCTTATCATCCATGACCATCTGTGCAGCTACAAACTAACTACCTCCGGCACGGCATGATTCTGTAGACACTGTGCTATGGACTAGCAAACTAACATCCATCCATCCTGATTCCCACCCCCAGCTCCAAATACTCCTCCCTGGTAGCCTCAATTCCTTTTAAACAGAAAAAAGCATCTTTATTTTCCTTATGTATCTAATATCCCCCAAATGTGGAGGACCAGATGATTTTTACCTTTTCCATAAGTGAAGGTCAGTAAAGTATGGCTGGATGGTAGAGATTCACAGGCAGAAACAGTCATGAAAAATTCACGAGGAACAATATGAGTTTCTTCACGCCATCTTGGTGCTTCTGGTTTTGTACAGCTTGACTGAGGAAAGCTTCTTTCCTTCTGAAGGAAATATGACTTCCAGGAGGCTAATGTTCTGTGTTTAATGCATTAGCTTTTCCCCTTGGGACTCAGTTACAAATGCAGCTCAGGCCAAATTGATGAAATATCAGTTAATATGTGAGTCTGACAGCTTGTAAAGGACACAGCTGCAGTGAGCTAGGACAGTCTTGGGGTGATAGAGAAAAATCTAAATATATGAAGGCCAGTATTTGCATATGTGGATCTTTTAGAGGGAGACACTGACAGCTTATTAATGAAACTGAGTATAATCAGTCTGGTTTTCCAGAGATAATTTCCCTGGTGTTCATCCTACAAGGGAATTTGGCGTGGTACAAAAACTCCAGGCCTAAACTATAGTCCATTTGTTTTATTATTACTATGACATTTCTGCTGCATAAAGAATTCAGATATGTCAACTTTTTCAGCATATGTGTATCATGACTTTGTGAAAGATTGGAGTGTGGAGAGCTTAAATAAAATGCCTTCCATTTAGTTTACCCTGAAGCCATAGGGATTGTTCAAGCAGAATGGAAGAAGGTCCAGTTTCAAATAATTTCCTACATAACTATATATTTTAAACTCATGTCAAGAAGCCAACAAAAATTTGTCTCTATGTATGGAATAGCCAATGCAGGTGGCTAAGTAACATATGCAATCAGATTTAAAAATGTTTCCAAATGGTGTTCTTAAAAAAAGCATTTGGGTAAAAGCTATGCACCTATAATCAGCTGTCACTGTGGATCTCCATGAGATCTTAGGCCAAGTCCCCCCATTCAGTCCATGGAATGGTGGAAGCATCGTAGGCCAGTCATGTTGGTTTTACTGGTCCCATACTGCTGCAGTTTATCAGCGTAGTCCTTTGCTGCAGATTCCATGTGGCTCCTTCAGTGCTGCAGTGTGACTTGTAATTAGGATTCAACTGGCTGTACTTGGACTCAGGATCCCTGGGGAGGCAGTGACTGTGGGGACATCCCACCTGTGAGAAGAGCCTGGCCCTGAAAGGAGCCCTGCTAAGAACCCGCTGTGTCAGAGACTGCTGTGTTGATGTATGCCAAGGGAGGCAAAGTACAGATGCATATTCCTCACTGATAACCCATTGTGCTCATATATGTCTCTATCAAGTTATGCATTGGCCCAGAAAACAGCTGAGGGGTCTATGATGTATCTTGAGGTTACACCCTGCAGATGGAAGCGTTTAGCTTCCATCCATTATAGGGACTAAGAGAAGCCAGGGAGAAAAAAATCCTTCAGACCTGGGAACTGCCTGTGTTCCTTTGAAGAGGCAAGAAGATCAGGAATGTGCTCTCTCCTGTCAGTATTTCACAGATACTGTTTAATGGTATATGAATTAATGAAGGAAGTATTAAAGAGAATTCCAACGTACTCAGGTTCCAGAGTAGATCTTTCACAAGTTAGCTTTTTTTCATAGAGGATGTGATGATATGAAACAAGCATAGGTGGAAAATGAGAGGGTGGAATGTAGGTTAAATCTAGTTTAAAATATATTCTTTCTTTCAGGTAAATGGAGAAAGGCAAGAAAAAGGGCATAGATAAACTTGTAAAAAAAACCCAAACACCTCTGTGCTTACAAATACCTGGGTTTTTAGTTACTGATTTATGTCTGAAATAACTTACACAGTTTTAACATTTTTAGATTCAAACCTCTTGCTAAAATTTCCCCCCCTGATTTTCACAAAGTTTAGATACTTTAAAATGACTGGATGAATTGCCAGCAATAAGGAACCTCTGGTCTTTATAAACCATCCCAAACAACTTTCAGAAATTACAAGGGAGATGGCACTGGTGAGATGAAAGAGAAGGAAGGATTTATGGAACAAATCATTTGATGAGAAGTAAATTAAAACACAAACCCAAACAACAGGATTTATAAAGTCAGTTTAATTGTGTTTAATTTTTCTAAAGTCCTATTTAGAGAAGTTAGCAATTATTTGTTATTTGATGAAAAGTTCTTCTCCAACTCCCTCTGTCTTTCAAAGATAAATGTTTTGAAGACAAGGTTTCCATAAAATGTCTTCAAACAAAGGGTTTTCTAAGGTCAGAGTTTGTAGAAAATACAGGCCAGGCCTTCAGTCAATGTAAGTGGGTATCAGCTGAAGCCAGCTGGAAGGAGTGCAGTTTATACCAGCTGAGGTTCTCACCCTCTGTACCTGAGACAAAGCAAGAACAGGAGAGCTGCTGCTCTCTTTAATATGGTAAATACTGTAAATAGAGTAAATACTGTAAATAATAGAGTAAGTGTGCAAGTATATAATTACAACAATCCTGTCAAATCTAGTTTTTCCATTGTGCATACAGAGATACTGAAAATCAGGGTCAGGTGGCTTTTCCATGGACAGTTAATAAATCACCATTAAATCACCTTCTTCCTTAGGAGACAATCAGTGTTTGCCTCGGTTGGTGATTTCAAGTAAGATTAAAGCAGAAGCCTACACTTAAAAAATGAGTGTTTGCTTTATAATCCCATCACTGTAGATTATATATTCCATTCCATTTGCCTTGAAAGAGTAAAACTTAGTTTCTGCTATTACAACACAAAATCCCATTTGAACAGTGGGTACATATTTACAAATGATCCTAAAAGCCCTCTTTCACCTGTGTCAGAAAGGAAGGCCATTGACAATATTTTGAATTCTCTCCCAGTTCAGTTATTTGATGTCCCCATTTTAGTCTGTAGTCAAAAAGGAGGAGAAAGAGAGCTACTTTGTGCTTTTGCTAGATGGTGCCAGAGTACACTCCCGTTCTGCCCAGTTCACAGAACTGGCTGGAGAAAAAATCTAGCTGTTTATTTGAAGATCCTGCACTAAAGTGTAGGCTGTATGGTGTTGATGATCTGCACTGGTGACTGGGCACAGCAAAATGCAAAAGATTAGATATGTAGAGAAGAGAGGCTGGTTTCTGTTAGCAATTTGAGAGAGTAATTACAACTACTTTTCTGTGTTTGAAATTTGAAAAAAAAAAAAGATTTTAATGTTATGAAACTAGCAATCTAAGCAAATATTTGTAAAAACAATGCAAGAAACATTTATATATCTATACACTGATACACATATAGCACACTACTAATGTTGTTAAGTCATTTCCATGAGGGACTCATAACTTGACAGGGTTGTTTTTGCCTTTTCCTGTCTCTCCTTTTTTTTCCCTTCTATTGCCTTTTCCACAGGTCTGCAAGCAATTAGCATGGGTGAAGAATTGCCAGAATACATTTTTTTTCTTGATGTGCATATGTCACTGCCATAATATTACTGGAAATGTAATAATTTAAATGGTGAAGCTAATTGCCTAGAAAGTGATAGCGCTGAATGTGCTCTTTCATGGTTGGGTCATTGTTGACAGTGGCCCATTAGATATGATATTATGTCAGTTATAGTAGCTCTACAAGAGAAACAGCATTGTTATTACTGCTCTGTGTTATGAAAAATCATTCCTTGCAGCTGTGAGTGCTAAACCTGTTTTCAAAAGGTAAGCACAGTGGACAAAACGTGGTTCTTAGTTATAAGGTGGTAAGCACATTTTTATACTGACACATATTTGCATTGATGGAACAGAATGAACTTTTTCTTAAAATTTATTTTATTTTTAAATAAAAATTACCAAAGAGGAAAGCCTTTTCTGAAAATACTATTCTTCTGGACCAGCATCTTTTTTTGAAGAATGCTCAGCACAGTTTGGGCACAAGGTACAAAAAAAGCTTTTATAAGATCACCTTTTTTTTTGTACTCTGTAAGGTGCTTTCAAGACTTTCAAAACAATTGAAGAAAGTGCCTTCTTTCTCATGGCCTTGTCAACCTCAGAGGGAGAAGATAGAGTTTGAAGGATTAAGTTCTCCTAAATGCCACACATCTTCCACAAGCTGGAAGATGACCCCTACATTCTCAGATACTCTGCATGTTTTACATGGAGAGATGGATGGAGAGTGAACACAACACACCTTGGAAATGGAGCTTGTATTAAAACAGTTAATGAACTGCACAAAGGGAAGCAAACCAGGCAAGCACTGTGTACAGGGCTAATACATTCTTACTGCATTATAAATATTTGTATTTATGAAGATTAATGGACTGAAATATTTTAGAATGAAGTTCGTTGTTTATCCATGAGCTGCAAACACGAGAGATAGCTGCAGTGTGAGTTTCCCCACACCGTCCTGTTAATGACCTCAGCTCTGACCTTGGAAATCCTCTTGAGGGAAAAGGGGAAATTTAGTCCAGATCATTTATGGCCGTTTCCTGTGTAGAGCCGTGCAAGACACTCACTGCTGACATTGCAATGTGAACTACTATCAACTTCATGATCACAAATTTCTTAGTACTTGGAAACATTAGATGTACTAGGAACTGTAAAGTTAAAAGCCCAGAAGTTTTCAAACTAAATGTTAATCCTTGCACCAGTGCAAACACTGGGCCACCCTTTATGATCTGAGAAATATGCTATCTAGCTTAACCTGTACTGGATTAATGTTTGACTGTACCTGCACGTGGAATTGTGCTGCAGTGATTTTATTCCTTGTCTTAAACATTCTGTCAAGAATTCCTAAGATGTAGTCCAAAGCAAGATGCATAGTTCAGGGAGAAGAAGAGCAATGGAAGAAGGTTAGATCTAGTCTGCTGCAGGGAGATGCCAAAGAAGGGGTTTAGTTATTGATGGTAGTTTGTGACTTTGTCTGCAGGGGAAGACTAAATACAGACAAATCCAATCAATACATAGCTGTCTGAATATGTGTGAAATCCCAGCCTGCCTCACTCAGAAATGAAATGCATCTACTTTATCCCTTTTATGACTTATTTTTAAAATTGCAGTAAGCATAGTCGGATACCCTGACCTGACCAACAAGCAAGAGTTCATTAAGTGGTGGTAATTTAATTGATTTTCCTCACTAATGCATGCCTTAAGATAGACTACCATTACAGGAAAGGTTTGAGAGATGCCTGATCCCCACTAAACCCATGTGATTATGCTCCCAGTTTCATAGTTTTACAGCCTGACCCAAGCCATTGCTGGATTCAATTGTGGTGAACCAGCATATGTTACGCAAAGAGACAAGATGAGATAGAGGAATATTTGCAGGAATTCCCAGAGAGTGGTGGGACTAATAAATAAATTAAAAAAAAAAAAAAAAAGTTGGAAAGAAATAAAGAAAATATAAAGATACAAAGAGCTCTTTCTGTGGTACTCCACATTGTAATATGCAAGTATACACAACCATTAATAGAAATGTACTTTCTATACCCCTTTGCAAGAGGCAATGATTTTTTATGTTTTTGAGATAAGGAACTACAGCACATAGTGGATTGACTAATTTTTCCAGTGCTTCCTTTGATTAACCCAGGAATTCAGCATACATGTATGTGACCTGTGTAATGAACAAGACAGATCCTTGTTTTGTCCTGTCTGGAAGAATCTATCTCAGGACCAGAAATTTGGTAGCTGGAGTGTTTATAATATACAGTCTATTCCTCTGTTGTGATTTTATGATTTATAGAGTGTAAAGCACTAATGAAAGAAGACTGTGTATTTGTATGAATCATTTTAATTTAAATGAAATCCAAAGTACAAAATAGTACTATAGCTGCAACTGTGCATGAACAAATAATTGCAGTTTGTTTAATAACTTTCAAGGCAATTGAATATCTCAACAGAGACAAATTTTTAAGCAATGGTTCATATGTAACTAGGTTTTACTTTCCAAGTAAACGTAACCACAGAGGGAGTACATACAGATGTGTGTCTGGTAATGGTGATTGATGCTGTCTTACTGGGCAGAGGGGAGTGGGACACATTTGCAGAGATACGTTCATTGCAGCCTTCAAGGGTGCTCTCTAGAACCAGAGTTATTTTTCTTGTTGTTTCTGCAAGGACTGGTCCTGGCACATCTTGATTTACCTGATCTTATTTGAGATGGGGGTAAACCACATTACATGCAGATACAGCATCTACATTTGACTCTTGAAATGTCAAGGCAGGAAATACGTTCTGTAAAGAAGCAGTTTCCTCCTTCTCACTTTAGAAGATGTGCAAGGGTCACAAAGCTCATTGCATCAATAAAAAAAGGGGGTTTGGTCAGGATCAATAAATGCACCTGAATACTCCTCAAAGAATTTAAGCTCATTATAAGTGGTCGTGTCTATGGTGGGCATAGATAATTGCATTTGTCCT
>JAAGNO010016595.1:29085-39904 GCA_033439905.1 Ceryle rudis | reverse complement strand
GCCATGCCTAAGGTAGAAGAGTGGTTTTTTTCCACTGTCCAAAGTAGTATCTAGAATGAGGTGAAATGTGAGAAGCTGTCTTTTACCCTGACAAGTTGTTGAAGGCAAACTAGAAATGTTATTTCTAGGAAATTGAGTCACCAGGTACAACAGCTTCTTCACAGATGAATCTTACAGAAGGTGTTGATATTAAGAAGACAGAACTCTGCTTCCCTCATGTAATAGAGTCTCCTCAGAGGAGGTTATTGTTACAGCTCAGTGACCTGTAATAGCCTTGATGTTGGCCCTCCATATACTGTAAATGTAAATTTACATTTAGATTTTGAAGGAACCATTAAGTGTCTATCAAGTTCTAATCCTACTCCCATTACCAAAATGGGGCTTTAGGACTGAAAGTCACACAACATGAAACTTATAAACTGTAACTTGGAGAACATCACCGTTTCAGAAATGCAAAGCAGCAAACAGAATAGTTTTACTATAAAGAAATGTAAGTACACTTTCCTTTGCTTGAAAGTACATCACAGAACTTTCACTGCTTTCAAATCTTAAAATATAATACTTAATCTGATTTCTTAATTTTGTTAGATGTATGATGTGCCAGTATTTGTGATGATCCAGGCACTGAAAAATTAAGAATTTTAAAACGAGTTGCTGATCAAGATAGAAGAGGATCACACCTCAGTGGATGCACTCAAAGGAAAAAAAAAAAAAAAAAGGAAAAAAAAAAAATAAAAAGCCAAATTATTAGGTCTACATTTCCATTTTTACCACCTGTACATGTGTCACTTTACATGTAAAGGGAGAGAAAAAGAAAATCTCCTGAATATGCTCTTTTTTTTGGAGGGGGAGGTGGGGGGCAGGATTTTGTCAAGTGAATCATCTATCATCTCTTGGGCACAAAACCCCATAGGAAATTAAGCGACCTCTATAAATGTAACTTTAGTTTTTAGCCTTTGTTTTACCTTCTGGTCATTATTTGAAACCCACTTACTAAAACACTGCTGAACATACTGCTTGATCAGAGCTCCTGCAGAGTGCTGTGTAGAGTAAGTTAAGGTTGTTATTTCGCATGTGCAGTTTTTTTCTATGATGTAAAGCATTTTCAAAATGTCAGATGGATATTATTAAATTTTATGGTATCCTGTACAGAGATAGCACTCATTTTATGGAGACAGAGGGAATCATAAAGCAATTAGAGAATCAACTTGGCCTTTACATCCCATTCTGCATTTTAAAGGCAAAGGCAGAATTCCCAGAAAAGTATTACATTTTTGGGACAGACAGGACTACTGTTGAAACCAGTACGTAATTACCTTAAAAAAAAATAATTAAAAAAATCCCATTAGACAGCAGAAATAGGCAGAAATAGTACAAGATTAGTCTACAATGACTATACTACCGAGAAATATGCAATTCTTCTTCCCAGCCCAAACCAGCAACTTCATTGCACTTCTAGCTGCTGTTGCCTGCAGAAAAAAGCAGCAGGTAGGATTTCCTGTGACTTTTCCATGTTTTTGCCTGAGAAGAATCATAATCCCATAATATGGATATACTATATTACCTCAAAAACTAGGTGCATGTCAGTGAATATAGTCCCAGTTTTAACTCTGCCTGCTGGGTCTATCATGCAGCCTCTAGAAGAGAGGAATCTGCACAATAAGAGAAAGATAGCAAGAAGATAAAAGCTAGACTGATCATTAAGAAAATTAAGTTGTTGAATTTGTTTACAGGAAACCATAGTTCTCTGACAATTGCAAGGATTGGGAAAGTTATTCACAGTTCAAATGGAAAATTAATTCTAGCATCTGTCCTCATTTTCTGAGGAGACCGGGGGGAATTTGTGCACCTGAACTGGTTAGTAACACTTTGGATGCTACAGCAAACGTATGAGTCAGCAGGGGTTCAGCAACAGCAATCTCATGGATGTCTTGGTATTGTTGTGTCACTTTTACAAGTGTGGAAGCACAGACAGATGATGTACCTTGCCAAAAGCTGTCCAGTAATTAGACAATAGAGCTGCCTCAAGCCTAAGACCTGTGACCAAGTCACTGAAAACTGCAATCCTTAAAAGAAGCCCATCACTTTAGTTAAAGCTGTGTCCCTGTTTTGGAGTCCCCAGATGGTCCTCAGACTCCACTTCTCAGGAAGGTCTGAAGCTGTACCTGTGTAGTAGTGCAAGTTGCACCAAGTAAGACAGATACTCTGTTTAAGGACAAAGTGAGGAAGATTTGTCTGTAGATGAAACTAACTCCTTTTACTGTTCCTCAGGCAACAGTTGGAAAGAAAACTTCACATGCAGGTAGCCACATAGAGATATATTCTCTAATATTATTTACAAAAACATAGCCTGCTAAAACTGAAGCTACAAGTGTTGTGACAGATTTTCTCACATTACCTTTCAAACCAACCCACCAACCTGAAGTTTATTAATGATAAAAGCACACTATTTTGATGCACAGTTTGTATGCTTTATATGCCACTCCCTGCCTATTCAATTCTTTTTCTTTATTCAGTGCTCAGTTTATTATTAAAAAAAAATTAAAATCTCTTATGAACATTTTCTTCCCTCCACAGTAACCTATGGATATTTTAAGTTATATGCATGAATTAAGTTTTCCCATAATATTGTCAATCTTAAAAATCAGTAACCTTTCTGTGTTTTAGTTTGAAATAAATTTGGCTCCCAGTTAAAAGGTTTCTACCCTTAAGATGTAAATTATTAGATGTATAAACAGCATGGTTAAAGAAAACCTACAATTACTGCTGTTTGCAGGTGGCTTCTTGCAAGAGATCTTTAATCTGCAAATATAACAATAACTTGTAACTCAGATAATACTGGTTAAAAATTATAAATATCTAAAAATAAATCCTCCCAAACATTTAAACAAATCATTTTAAATGAATATATTCATTTCTTAAGACAATGTTTTAAAACCCAGTAGAAGTGTGAGGAATTCACTAAAATTGGAGAAGACTTACCTTCAGAAGAATCAGCGTGGAAGCTCTTGTTTCTTTTTTTACCTCATACACTATAAAATGCTTATAGCAAGACTTAATGCTGACTCCCTCCACTTCTTTAGTCGTCAAAAAAATTAAAAAAAAAAGATAGCCAAACTCTAAGCACTCCTTTCAGGTTTGACAAACTGTGTAGCAGTAACATCTGGCTTTTTGCCTGAAATTAATTGGAGAAATGTATTACAGCCTGTGCTTTTATCATCAGCTGCCAAAAAGCATTTGGGTAATGCTTCTCTACAAGAGAAAAAAAAAAAAAAGTTGGGTTTTTTTTTCCCCCCAGAGAAATGCATGTACCAGACTACACTGTCAAGGAGATAACAATTAAGAACTGACTGGTAAATATCAGCAAAAAAAGTTATGCTGTTCAGTTTTTCCTTTCAAAAAATGCAATTCCAAATGTAGAGGGAGACAATTCCATTTTTCTGTGAATTTCAAGGCAAAAGAACTCAGCTGATGAAGTTTCAGCTGTAAGATGCTTGCCTAGATTTTTTCTTTGAGCACTGAAAGTCAGACCTCCTTTTTCCTTTTTTATAGATCATCAACAGAAAATAACATTTCTGCAGGACTCTGAAACCACACTTGTGCCTCTTTACCATCCTTTCTAGCTCTGCCACAGGTGTCCCAGTACCTGTGTTGGTGATGCATTACAGCTGTCAGCAAAGGTTTCATGTGTATCCTTCTCCATGGTCTGTGTTAAGACTCTACAGGGCAGAAGAGAAAAATGATAACAAGTTAAAAATGCAGGAAAAGGGGAAAATAAAAAGCTCCCCAAAGACCATTAGTTGAAAGCCTCTATTCTGTTAGTGGCTATCAGTATAACAATTTACACAGTGCATAGACATCAGGGTAATCCCTGTTTATACCCTTAAGTGAACATACACCTCTTGTACATTTGAAAGAAGGCAGATGAATTTTGTGGCAGAGAATAGAACAGGACAAGGAAGAAAATAACTGAAATAAAATAATATGAAAACAAAGATAAACAAGCAAGAGAGAAACTAGAATAGGAGACAAAATAGATTCAGTATAAAGAATATGGCACAAACCTTTTTTTTTCTCCCCTTAATTTTTGCATCACAACACATGGCAGGAAAGGCCTAGAGTGGTGGACAGTCACTAAAAGCATGACCATCAGCCTGGATTCCTTAAGAGAAAGATCTGAGCAGGCTGTTTTAGGCAACGTCAGCAAGGACCAGCCACGTATTTGCTGTGGCTGATGGAGGACCAGGGCTTAATCTGGCCAATGGGGCTGTGCAGCAGGAGAGGCACCTCAGCACAGTGCTAAAACAAGAGGCTATGGGGAACAACCACAGTCTTTCAAGAAAAAGCAAGCTATTGAATGCCTTCCATGTGATTGACAGTCCTCATGGCAGAGCGGAAGGGTTTTTTGTCTCCTCACTGGTAGCAGATCCTCTTTGCTCTGCCTTCATGGTGACACAAAACTGTGAGGGCTGATGCTGAGTTCTTCAGAATCTATTTTAGCCAGAGCAGATGTAACATTGCTTCACAGTCCAGAGCCATACACTGTAGACTGCCAAGCCAACTAGCACGGTAGCTGTATGATCCCCAGTCTTTTGGCATTATCATTGATAAATGACACCCGTTTTCCCCATACATATGGAATCTTTTAAATTGTCACTGCAGAATTTACCTTAGGCTCATCTGACTCCACTGGGCTGATAGTTTGTGTCGTACATAGTAACGTCTGGTGCCTGTACTGCAGCACTAGAGCTATGCTTGGTGACGGTCAGTAAACTCACAGCTACGAACCAGAGGATATGCTGCCCAGATAGAAAGCTGGATGCAGGCAGAACAATGAAAACAGCAGATAACTATAGCACAGCACAGAAATTAGTGCTTGAATTGAGATGTATCCCTAGGAAAATCTTTCTATTTAGGTACTGACAAATACTTTGTTTCAATCACAAGCAGTGACACAGAATGTTCAGATGTACCTAAATTCATTTTGGGGAAAATCTTACTGTACCATGAATCTAATAATTTAAGATATCTTGTCCCAAACTGCAGTAGAAACAAATACACACTGAACAGGCTTTTCTGCTTGCACAAATTTCATTTTTTGTATCAGTTAAACAAAATTGTTACAAACTGTTTAAGTCAGTCATGAGAATGAGGATGATAGCCTCAGTATGAAAATATATATCAAATCTTAGACTTATCTTTTAAGCAAATAAGATTTAAGCTTTTATGTAAAGGCAAGCATGTGATTGGTTGGTTGAACAGAAAAAAAGAGTGAAGATTGGATACTGCTGGTTATGACTTGATCAGCTACACTTTCATAAAGAAGCATTTATAGTTAATCTGTGAAAAACTTGGTGAAGTTTTATGTGGTTTTGATCATAAAATGCATACCTGATTTGTATTGTTTTCATGTGTATTCATTAGGGTTTTCTGCATAGTTTGAATAGCAAAATAGCATCTTGGGAAAATATGCAGTCCACGAGCATGACTTTTCATTTACATTTATTGATAGAGCAAACTAATTAAGTGAAGCTAGGTTTAGATACCAAATTAGAAATCTAAGCTGAAATTGGGAATCAATTTCCCTGTTAGTATTGCCAGTGATGTCAGCAGGACAGCACTTACGAAAGGGTATATGGGCCTGCTTTATTCTTCAATGTTATATTATTTTCTTCTGCATCTAAACAAATAAGTCTGGCTAAGCAAGCAGTTGGTTTACAATAATCACTATTATTCAAAAATACCTTAGAATTTGGAATCATGTTTTTCTCCCTTAAGCAATGCAAATATGAAATTTCAGATAACCATCCATCTCCAGAAAGTGTATCATTATGGAAAACACCACAGCATAGCACCTAAACCCACAGAAGCTGATAGTGCTGCAGCTTTTTTTTAAAAAATGTATTTCTCCTGTTTCCAAGTTGTCCCTTCCTAGGCTCCTTTTCTGATCTTTCTTTCTGTATACCTTGAAACTGCTCTCTTTCCCCAAGCCCCAGTTATTTCTTCTTCTACTTCCTGGCTCTTGCTCTTACTTCAAAAGAGTTGTCTTTTTCTGTTAAAATGCTGTAAGACTATTCATACCTGGAAATGTATGTGAAATACCCCAGGGTGCACTGGTGGGACTATTGAGAAGCTATTGTGCTTATGTCTGTTCTTTGGGTTTAACAGGGAAGTATACCATGGAAAATATGATGATTCTTTACTGCCAGGGCAGAATGAAATAGATTATATAGGCTAGAGGCTATTAGTTTCAGGATGAGTGGAACCAGAAGGACAACAGTGTATTAAGATAAATATTTTTGAAATTAAAGCATTTGTACCAAGGGAAGAAAAATAATCTTTTTTTGATGTCAGTGGCCCACATAAAAATGATGCCAAGCCTTAGGTACCCTAAACCTAGCTGTGTGGGAATGCAGTTTAGTTACACACAGAGGCTCTGGTGAGGTGGAGGCTCCTGCAAATGTTAACTCATTGTCCTTTAATGTTAAACAAAACCTGCCTACATCCAACAAGCAGAAAACCCAGAGCTTAAGATAATATTTCAACAGTTTCCAGCTTCTGATATAAGAGTATCCATGTACTTGGGATTCCCATTATCAGGTCCTCCACCCTGAGGGCAGCTTTCTAACTAAGGAGGGTGTGTCCTTTTATAAATGCAAGTCAGTGGTACAGAGCTTTTTCAGAGGAGGAATTGATTAAAGATGTAGGAAACAAGGTGAGGGTCCAACTCCCAGTCACCTCTGTCCCCCAGATAGGGAAAGGCAGGAGCCAGGGGAGATGAGAGGCAGCCCCTGCCCACTTGCTGAGCCTGGGACACAGCCAGTCAGCACTAGGTGGTGCTCAGGGTGGGAAGGAAAGCTCACACAGGGGACTCCAACTTGCTCAGTAGCATGGCCGCAAAGATGGACCTCTTCTCCCAGCCCTTGCTTCCAGAAGTCTGTATACGCATTGGGTTATACAGTCTTTGGAAAGGGGGGCATCCTGTGAAGCAGGTGTTCAAACATCACCCTCCTAAATAAGGAGAACATATTTAATCCAGTTTTAACCATCTACGTTTTTTAAAAAATGAGATATCACTTATCTTGATATATTTTCATACTTTCTCATAACTTTTTTGGGTTTTTTTTTTTTTTGTAGCTAGACTGCTTCTGCCATCAGCCCGAGGACTGCACAGTCCTCACTGATTTGTGAGGGTGTCGAGGGGAGTGAGCAAAGCTGTGCATGTTATGCTGCAGTCTCTCTCAAACGATCATGCAGTGCCACCTACTTGTTGCTGCTGAGATTTGCAGAATAACAGTTACTGCAATTGAAACCGTCTGCTTCTGAAATAGGTTATTAGAGAAGGGATTCTCTTGGTTTGTTGGAAGGGAGGGGGGCCGTGTTCTTCCTCCCTCCCCCCCGCAATATGTTATTCCAACACAATTTGTTTATAGAATATTTCAAAATTTAATTATTTTCTTCCAAATTTAGGAGGCTCACATTTGTTGCATACATTATTTATTACATTACATACTTTATGGCATACAAAATATGTTTATCTGAACAACATGCAAAATTACAAAACTTCTGACAGGCAATTAAGAGGTGATGCTTGAGAGAAGCAGTTACTACAAATGTAATTAACTAGAGACAGTAAACCTTCCTTTATACGTGACAAGATCTTCCAGAAATAAGAGCATAAGGTAGCTTACATTGCAGCCCCAGGAAAATATAGAGTGTAAGCATACACGAGAGCCTGGGGCAGTAACAGAGTGCTATTCACTGGGGCTGCTCCTGCAGTTAACAGGACACCCTTCAGTTTACAACTGGATTGCGGAACAACAGTAGCAGTATGGTCAGTCACAATGGAACTATGAAGGCTTAATGTAACCATGCAGGTATAATGTCACTCAAAAAATTGCATGATTGACTTTTGATTCTTAAAATTGTGATGTGGCTTCTCACAATTGTATGAAAAGTTTCCTGTCTTTCCTGTATCTCAGGTACTTATGTGGTAATCTGTGCTTTAATGTAATCAAACCAAAGACAAAGCAAAATAAACTAAATATGATTTTAGCACTTACAGCTACAGAACACAATTTGAAAACACAAGCATTAAAGACTTAACAGACCCAAGTATTAATTAAATAATTCATCCTACCTCCTGCCTTCCTTAAAAAAGAAATAAGTAAATTAATAAACAGCCCTAATTCTGGAAGTACTAATGCAAGACCTTTTCAGTTGTAGGGTGGAAATTGATTTTATATCTTGGATCAAACCACTTTCCCTTCAGAGAATGTGTGTCTATTTGTATTTACAGCCTTTGTCAAAGGAGTGTTTTTGCACAGGTCTATATATGGCCTCTGGGTGCCCTCTATAGCACATAATAGGTTGAACAGTGATGCACAACATCAGCAAAAATTCAGGTGAACAACAAATGAAGAAGAGTTAATATTTTATAACCAGGATATTCAGTTCTGTCTGATGCTTAGATTTTAGTTTAACAGTTGATTTTTGGGCAGGTGAGAACAAGAAGGTGTCTAATACAGGTCAGCTTCTTGCAAAAGCAAAAAAAAGCCCTCTGTATATGTGAGGATCAAATCCCTTAAAAACCCCACCACAATATTTTTTTTAATATATTATTTAGTAGTCTTTTGAAAAAGATTCTGTTCTCTTAAGTAAGCAACATAAAGGCATCCTTAAAAATGCTTTCAGGATCACCTGTTGTATTAGAACACCTTGAAGAATATCTGTGTAAAAACATACAAAAATCAGTGGATGGCACTGTTGGTTTGCAGGTAGAAAATCATCTCCTAAATAATAAAATGCACACAGATTTAGGGTTAACTATATATTGATTTATTTGCCTGGCACTTGGCAGAATTTGCTGTATTTAAGCAAATTTACCTTTTGTTTAGGTCTATTTCCTTGCTGAAATCTATAAAACTGATGGTTAAGTCTGACATTCTATAGCTCACTTGCACTAGAAAGTGTTTGGACACAAACATAAGACTGAAAAAAAAAAATCACCCCTACAATGAGTATACTAGGTCTTCAAACACTGACAAATGTCTTATTTTACCTCTTTAGACCATAAGCACATAGCACGAATACTTGGTTTACTGAAATCTTGCACAAATGATGCATTTCCCATCTATAGACTACTTCAGGAACTCACTCATTCAGGCTCTTATTACTTTGTCTCAGCTGACCACAAGTTCGCTGAGAGCCCTTGAACACTCCAAGCATCTTTGAAACAAGATGAGACAGAAGAAAAACATTGCTGGAAAAGTGTAATGTGGTCAGGTATGCAGAGAGGGAGTGCAAACCCAGTGACAAGGCAACCATCTTCAGTGGAGCTCAGCACACTGAGCTAGTTTAATACATAGCAACATTTAATCTGCACTGCAGCTTAAGTGCTACGTGCAGTAGGGAGAGGAGATCCTGCAATTCCTTCTGCAGATCACATGCTTGGGCAGAGGGATAAGGAATTGCCAGGCACATTTGCCATAGGTATACAGACTGAAGCCTGCTACCTTCACAATGGGATTAATTCCATTAAAAATAAGTACACTTTAATGTCATACCTACATTTGGAACACAAACCAAAACTAAGTCTCAGTGTCAAAGTTAATTTGACCCTAGACTACGGATACAGCTTTGTGGGCTGTTCATAAGCTTGTTTAAAGGGGAAAGCTGAAGACACTCATCTCTGTAGGATGGATGGACGGACCAGGTACATGGTACATGGGGGTATGTTGTGCCTATGCTGTGGGCTTTACAGCATGATTTGCAATCAAGTCAGCCAAAGAATCCTCTCCTGGGTAAGACCCCATGTAATGTGGCAATGGCATTGGAAATCTGTAAGTAAGCCAAAACTTACTTCATCATTCTGATGGTGTGGCACTTAGTCTCCAATAGACATGCAAGGCTATGTGGAGCTAAGTCAGGAAGCCTGGAAGACTTTAGTAGGCTGCCTGAATTATTGTTTTGGGTATAACAGAAATACAGCCTGAGGGCCTAAATTCCAGCTGGGATGGAAGGGTAGCCAAGTCTGTGAATACTTGGCTAAGGGCAGAGGGAACAAACCAACCTACCTCTCTTCCTTCAGTTCTTCACATTAAGATTTCTGCAAAGACATTCATGTTGTTACACTTTATTGAAACAGAAATTAAAAAAAATATTTGACATTTTAAGATAGAAAGACATAAAACTACTTTAATTTTTAAACAAGAGCTGTAACTCTACCATGCTAGTCAAGGTCCCAGAAAGTGGAATGCATACAATGATTAGTAAAAGTGGGGTTTATGTTTGGGTGGGTTTTTTTCACTTGCTTTACTGAGATCACCCAGCCCCTCTTGGATTCAAAATGAGTTAAAATACCCTCCAAAGAACTTTGGGTTTATAACTCAAAGGTCTTGAAACAATCTTATATCCTGACAGATAACGTATTTCTAGCATGTCTGTTGTATCTCCACACTTTTCTTCTAGGTATCTGCTGTTGTCATGGCTACATTATCCATGCTCTGAAAATAAATAAATAAATGAAATCCCCTCTTTCAGAGTAAAGGAAAATCATATTTGTTCTATGTGTGTGAAAAGTAGTTTTCTGCACAAGACATATTTTAATATTACGAACAGTTTTAAGTTACTAGAATCATGTGTAAATGTCCAGCTTTATCCCCACAGATTTGAAGCTGGAATATACTGAACCTGTCTAGACAACAAACGATCTCACAGCTGGACACTGCTGGCATAATAAACAGCACAGAAATCTTGAAGTGTATCATGAATCAGCATCTGCCCTCACTACCCTGTGAAGGGAAATCTCCCCCAGAAA
>JAAGNO010016595.1:0-25617 GCA_033439905.1 Ceryle rudis | reverse complement strand
TACATTAGACTTGTACAAAATCATACAAATAAAAATACAGATACTTAGAATATTTCTATTTTATGTTATGCGGATAAATGAGCAAAGTTTCATGTGATTTTTCTTCAGGAGCAGTCATCTGAGTTTCAAGGCACTGTGAGAAAGAAAAGGGGTTTGGAATATATGTTAAATGAAATTGTTCAACATTTTAATAATAAGAAACTCTTACATTATTCTCAGTGATAAGAACATAGCAATGTAGGAGAATAAACAGAGTTATATCCTAACACTTCAGAGGATTCTGTGAGATCATAGCCCAGATGAGATGCATCTGCTTTTCTCTCTGGAAAATCAATCCAGCATATTTCTGAGAATGACTGTGGGCATTTGAGCACTTCTGGTGTAGAGAATGGACACAGCATTAACAAGCACTTATCACCTGCACTCGTGCATTTGAAATTACACATCCTCATGTCCCACAATTGACTTTGATTCCTTCCCTAATACAGAAAATGTCTGCCCTTTCTGTTTGTTTTATTCCCTCTCTCCCACCACCTCCATTAGTCTGATGAGTTCAAAGCTAATTATCTGGTAATCTGGTAGAGTCAGATAACTAGATTATGGCACAGTGAGAGCACTATTATAAATGTGTACCGGTAAATTAGGATTGAAGCAAGGGAATTTCCAAACACAGACCAAGAGTTTATGAAGTGGGTTATTAAACAGAAATTTATCATAGAATTTAATTACTAAACTAATGTTTCTCATTCCCTTGTCTAACAGCATCATGTCTATTCACCTCTAGTTTTTCAGTAGTCCATGTTATTTGTCCTTAGGAGATTTCAGGTGCTCATTGCCACCTCTTCCCCACCTGCTGCCGTGTAAGCATGTGCAGGATGCACCACTGCTGTATGACCTACTTTCACTTTAACCAAACTGGCTAGCTGTGAGTAGAATCTGATTTGAAAGCAAGCATGCCATCAGCAAGGCTTATAGCTTTGCTTGAGCACATCGATACCTTAACAAAGCCATCTAGCATTCAATCTAGAGCTTGCCTGGAACAAGCGACCACTTAGCCCCCTGCCACAGTGTATCAGGCTTATTTGTGTCTAGAGAGTACTGGTAACTGCAATCAACTGCAATACAAACCAATGGGGAAACAGATCTGGTTTGTGTATGCAGTGATTTTCCCCTTCTACAACAAATGGCAAGACGAATCCTAGCTTTTAACTTGAAATATCTGCAACAGTTGTAAAGATGTATCTTATTATCAATTGAGACAAAGAGCTTCTTTCATGAGGGTCTCTATTAGATGCGCACATTAGATGAGTCATCCTGCAACAATCCAGATAAAGTTCACCTAAAGCGTAAAGCAACTTCTACTTGTATCAGTAAAAAAATAACACATCACCGAGTATCACATCACATCTTCAGTGCTTTCAACACCTGCGTGGATTTTATTTGGAATTGACTAGCATGTATTCAGTGGAATCAAAGGCTATGTCATGATCCCAAACAGAATCTTCTGCATTGCCAGCTAAGCTGTTTGATTCAGTGATCTTCAATTTCTACTCGCTGGTCACAGAAGAAATCAAGGCTACTAACAGCCATACCTACTGATGCTCTTTTCAACAGCAGCTGGAGTTCTAAAATTCTGGGTGCAATCTTTAAGATTGCCTTGAATGATTTATCACTTATCTCCTGTCTTTGGATAATTGACTCTGGTATTACATGTCCCCTAGAAGTTAAACCACAAGCAAAAGGCTATTTACCAACAATAATCCTTCTAGAGCATGCAAGAATTGCAGCTGATGTGCTACACTGAGTATGGGGGTGCTGATATGGTATGCTCTATTGCCAAGAGTTGCATACAGATTTACCCATCATGATGTTATCTCTGCAAGTACTGTTCCTTATGACAGAGTAGTAGACTGTATAGCCTACATACATACATAGTTAAAGATCATGTCCTCTTACAGCATTTAATCCTCTTCTGATCAGATACACTTGTTGATGATAACAGATTCCAACTTAACCCAGTCCCCTCCCCTCAAGGGAATGGGCATAGCAGAAAAGCCAGTTCTTTTTGTGCACTGTGTATCACCTGAGCTGGCAGGTGTTCCTGTGAGCAAAGCATAGAATCATAGAAATGTCTGTGTTGGAAGGGACCTCTAGAGGCCATCTAGTCCAACTCCCCTGCTGAGAACAGGGACATCTTCAACTAGAGCAGGTTGCTCAGAGCCTCATCAAGCCTCACCTTGAATGTCTCCAGGGATGGGGCCTCAAGTACCTCACGGGGCAATCTGTTCCAGTGCTCCACCACTCTCCTGGTAAAGAACTTCTTCCTTACATCCAATCTAAATCCACTCTTTTCTGATTTAAAACCATTGCCCCTCATCGTTTCCCTACAGGCCTTTGTAAATGGGCCCTCTCCAGTGTTTTCATAAGCTCCCTTCAGGTACTGGAAGGTCGCTATTAGGTCTCCCCGGAGCCTTCTCCAGGCTGAACAATCCCAGCTCCCTCAGCCTTTCCTCGTAGGAGAGGTAGTCCAGCCCCCGATCATCTTTGTGGCCCTCATCTGGACTCACTCCATCAGGTCCATGTCCTTCCTGTGCTGAGGGCTCCAGAGCTGGATGCAGTATTCCAGGTGAGGTCTCACCAGAGCAGAGTAGAGCAGTAGAATCACCCTCTCAATCTGCTGGCCACACTTCTTATGATGCAGCCCAGAATGTGATTGGCCTTTTGGGCTGCAAGCACACACTGCCTGCTCATGTCCAGCTTCTTGTCTATCAGCACCCCCAAGTCCTTTTCTGTAGGGCTGCTCTCTGTTGCCTCTTCCCCAAGCTTGTATTGATAGCGGGGATAGCATTGCACCTTCTGATTCTCATCATCTTGAGTGACTTCACATGGCAAGTGCAGGACAGCCAGGGGATCAGGCCCAGCCAGCACAGGTTCAGGAATTGCAGATCCTGCTTGACTAACCTGATCTCATTCTATGACCAGGTGACCTGCCTAGTCGATGAGGGAAAGGCTGTGGACATTGTCTGCTCAGACTTTAGTAAAGCCTTTGACACCACCTGCCACAGCATTCTGGTAAAGAACCTGGTGACTTTTAGTCTAGACAGGTGTCCTCTTTGCTGGGTTAAAAACTGGCTGGCCAGACAGGCCCAGAGAGATGTAGTGAGCAGAGTTAAATCCAGTTGGTGGCAGATCCCAGGGCTTAGTTTTGGGGCTAGTTTTATTCAATTATCTTTATCAACAATCTAAAGGACAGGATCAACTGCTTCCTTAACAGACCACACCAAATTGGGTGGGAGCTTGAGGGCAGAAAGGCTCTGCAGAGGGATCTGGACAGGTTGAATTGATGGGCCAAGGCCCCTTGTATGAGGTATAACAAAGGCAAGTGCAGGGTACTGCACTTTAGTTATGATAACCCCATGTAGTGCTACAGGCTTGGGAAGAGTGGCTGGAAAGCTGCTTGTCAGAAAAGGACCTGGGGGCTCTGGTCTCAGTCAGACTTTGTCTCAGTCAGCTTTAACATGACATGTTTGTAAAAGACTTCCATCCCGTTTCTGTCACCTCACACAAATAGTAGATGAGCAGATAGACAAATTACGGGCAAATTAGAATTCCTAATTCTTTAGTTTATCCATTTTATGGCCAGTATTGGGCTGTTGGGTAAAAGGTACAGTAGCTGGAAGCCAGACTTTACATTGGTGAACAACTGCAATATGAAGGGATTCTTGAAGAAAGCTATCACATGCAGATTAGATGGCCTGTCAGACAGGTAACTCTGAATCATCTGATACTAGATACCAGTAACCTGTAGTTAACTGATATTAGACCTAGTCACTGAGCCAGGGTGGTTTTCTAGGCACTACTCAGCAACAGCTGAGAAATTGTCCTGTGATTGAAGATCTGTTCTCTTCAGGGGGGGAAGAGGTATCTGTCTGATGGCTTTTGTAGTTTCTTTCTTTTTTTGGTCTACTCTGGCATTTACAACAAGGTTAAAAACAGCTTGTATTGATAAATAGAGAATTCAAACCACTCAAGTAGAAAATTATGAGAAAGTTCAGAAGACTGATAGCAAGTTGTTATTCTCTCTTGCCATCTGTTACAGCCAATCTTTATGTACGCTTGATATATTTTTGCAACCCTCTCTGCAGTTCATTTTTTAATGGTAAGAAGTGTTAAATTGTAATAGAGACATTCTATCTCACGTAGCCACCTATTGTCTAGCCATACTCCTTATTTTCCTACAAACAACATATAGGGGAAAGGCTAGACATTCTACATGCTCTGTTACTGCTGCAAATCACCCAAGCAAAATACATCCCCTTTCAGGCAAGGGAGAGAGATCACATTTAGGAAGGAGAATTAGGACAATTTAGTTCCATTACACATCAACACAAAGAACAGCTGCTGAATTTGATACTAATTCTTAAAAGGAAATATGTGGAAATCCCAGATTATTTTCTTCTACACATGGTTCTTTCTTTTCTCTCCCCTCAACAAAATACTGAAGTTTATTCTCATAGGGGAAGATATTTGCAAAAAGTGCATAACTTCAAGAACCAGGCAGTGTGCTCAGCCACTTTATTCATTATATGTCCACAATAATCATAATTATCTATAATTAAACCATAATTATGCATAAACCCATAGATGCTCCACATCATCCTTCTCTGCTCATCACATGTTTCTTGTTAACAGTTATATCCACTTCTCATTTCATCCTGTCTTTCCACTGCTATATTTCCACAGGCAACACTGTCACAGCACCGTACAGAGATTTTTGCCTGTATCAATAAGAGTTATGTTTAATCTATTGCTATAATTGTCTTAGCCTTAGCTGAAGCAACTGATACTTGAATGCAGCACCAAAAATTTTCAAGGGGTAGAGCTTTCATTGTTGGCATTCCAGTTACCAGACCTCAGCTAAGACTGTGCTGCACACTTGGGCCAAGAAAACCTCACAGCCCACTTCTGCCACACAAGAAGATGTGTGAGGCCCCAAACTCACCAGAACCAGCAAAGCACTGACCTCCATCTCTCAGTTGACGCTTCTGTTAATTGCACCTATCTACTAACTTCCCCCCTCCTTCTCTTACCATATAAATAGGTTAGTTTGTAACAGCTGAGGAAGCAGTCCTAATTTGGGTGGAGCTACTGCTTTCAGATGACCAGCAGTAATTGCTAGTGTGTGTTGCCTCCCACCTTCCTCCTGAGCCTGGCACAAGCAGGAAGCAGAGATCAGCTGACTATGGCTGCAGGAGTGGTGCTCTCAGCTGCTCACTGCATCCAGCTGTGCTACAGCTGCTTGAGTTATTCTGTGATCCACAGTTCACATTCATTCCTGAAAGGATGATAATAAATCTATTCCGTCTTGGAATGAAAGGAAGGTAGATGGACAGGTGAAATATGATAATGATCAAAAAGAAAGGCTCCTGACACAAGCAGATAGCAAAGGATATCTAGCAAGAAAATAGTCCACCTTTGTAGTAACTATACAAAGCAACAAACTCACTTCGCAACATACAGTTGTTTTCCTTTTATATTATGTCTGGTCAATATACAGGGTATTCCCTTTGTTTGTTAGAATTTTGTGTATTTCCTCTAGTACTTTACTGCAGAGACTATTGTATAAAGCAAGATTTATTGTTTCTATCTCCCTTTACTATCAGTGTTTCCTTTACACTTATGTTCCTTAGATCAACAAGGAGGAAAAGAAATTGAATCACTGTAGGAAACTCCTCCACTTCTGCCAATTGCTCATGCGTTCTGTTTCACAGTGGCTGTAGATATGACAATCAGAAGCCCACAGAAGATTTCATGTTGTAGCAAGTGCATCTCAATGTATGAAAAATACATTTGCCTTCAGTTAACACACCTAACCTTTGTGTTGGACTGAGGGAAAACCTGGATGTGTGCAACTATTCCATATGTCTGCAAATTTGCAGGTACATCCCTTGGTGCACAAGGTGGGGAAAGTACTTCAGCCCTCCCCAGTTTGTGCTTGTGGAGGAAAGTTTTAAAGCATTTCCTTCAAGATGAAGGGAATTTGGAGAAGAGCTATTTCACTGAACCAACTGCCAACAGTGAGAGTAATTTTCTAAGGTACTTTATAACTTCTACTCATGCTCATTTCCATAAGAGGTCTGAACATCCCTCACTTTACCTGAAAGGACTTGTGGTATGATGTAGAAAACTTCCAGTTAAACAGTAAAACAAAAATTCATAGGAAAAGAGAAGGAGTTCCAACTTTTTGTTTCAATTTACTTTCTGACATACTCTCAGGGTGATGTACTGAAGTGGTAATCTCTTGCTAGGGCTTCTGCATAGTGTATACCCAAGACCTTGTAGCTGCATAGTCAAGAATAGCCATGTATTCACTGACCACTGGAAGATATACAGTTAAAAACTCAGGACACGATATTTTAGTAAGGAATAGAACTGAAAGTATTAAAATAAAGTAAAAAAATATACTGGGTATAAATGACAGCTGTGACAGGAAAATGAGAACAACTTTCATGTTTTTATTGCTGCCTTAGAAGCAATTGATAAACAGTACACTTCATATATAAATGAGCATATGTCAATATATGACAACAAAAATAAATTACAGTGACATAGTATTTAACTTTACAAGGTTGTACAAAATTTCCAAATATGAATAGATTTCAACTTAAAAATTTGAAATAAGTTAAAACTTCAACTATTCTGAAGACTTGAAAAATATACATACAATTTCACTCAATCACATAATTTACAGTATGATTTTTTTAACCTGTTTAGTCTTATACACCCATATATTTTTGACTTTTTATTAGTGGAATATATCCTGCTATATGCAGCTTTACTGCACTGGGATAGTGAAAGGGGTTCCCTGAGGGCACAGAACAGGCTTTGAGTGTTTATATTTTAAGGAATTTGATTACATTTATTAACTAGCAATACAAAACCAAAGCATTATTTATCTGTCCTATAAAGAGAGACTGCTTTATTTGCTCTTGCTAGAATTTCCATGGATGTTAATGAGAATTTTGAAGAAGGCTTAACAGCAGGATTGAGCTGAACTGTTCAGCCAGGATGAATTAGGTCACATTATTTAATGAAATATTTGAATATCTGTTTTGTATTAGATCTCATTATAGGCTACACAGCTAGTCATGGATATGTGCTGAGATTTTTGCTTCCACAACTAATGGGAAAATATATTTGATGGGGTACGTTAAAGTTATAGGGTGGATTATGGATTGGTATTTTTAACACCTCAACTATATGCACAAGGTTATTTTATTAAATTTTATGAAGATTAAAAACACTGGATAAAACCCTTTATCTGTGAATATGTGCTAACTGAGAATGCTGAGGGTCTAAGTGATGGGGAACACTGAAATAGGTTGCCCATGGTGGTGGTGGAGGCCCTATCTCTGGAGACGTTCAAGGTCAGGCTTGATGAGGCTCTGGTCAACCTGGTCTAGTTGATGATATCCCTGTTTACTGCGGGGGGTGGGGGTTGACTAGATGACTTTCAGAGGTCCCCTCCAACCTGGAGCATTCTATGATTCTATAAGTCAAGACGTAAAATAAGGTAAGGTAGAGGAGATTCATACCACAGCTGGATTGCTCCTGATCCCATAGGCTGCGCAGTTAATTTAAAACTGGTGCAAACATACTCTGTGCACTGCAAAAAGGGCAAAGGCTCACTAACCCAGAAACCATTAATGAGGAAACAGATAAAGGAGGAAATCTGAACAAACTGGCATATGTGAGAAATTGCTCAGTTGCCAGAAATACAGGAAGACACTTCTGCAGCCATGTCTTAAATTGTCTGCAATGAATTCGGTAAGAAAGGAAAAAAAAATTCAAAATGTCTCTTTGTGTAACTGAATAGTCTCCTCTCTGAATATGATAAAATATCTACCACAGTGCTGCATAAATAACCTGCAATCTTTCCTCCAAACAAATGTTAGATGTACATCATTTAAATGAGAAAAAATAAGGATTCATAAACGTGCCAGAGATTAGCAATTTCCCATTTCCATTTTTCTCTAATGCTACTACAGTTTACAGTTAAGCTGGAAATTATTTTAGAAGCCACTGTTCTTCTTGTGTGAATATATTGTCAGGAGGAAGGAGGCAGAGAATTGGAAAGAGATATATGGCCATTTATGGCTCGCTGTGCTTGCGCTATGTTCTCCCAGAGAATTTCTTTGCAGGCTTGTTTCTGGTGATAGGAGGGTGTGGGTTGTGCAGGCAGAGGTCTGGGATGTGGAGGGATGTCATGTCATGAAGTGCAGCCCCATGCTATGGTGCAGGGGCCTGGCTGCCTCCTGCCCATCTGGGGGGAAAGTGTGCATTTCAGAAGCACAGTGGAATCTTTTCCATCAGCTAGAGCTGGGCTTGGATCAGCCTCCAGAAAAGGCTGGCATTTGCCGCTGCTAAGAGAGTGCAGAGCAATTTCAAGGAGCAACCGACTTGTGGCATTAAGTGAATTAATAGCAGCCAAAGAATATTGTAGCAGAAGAGTCAAAATTTCCTCCTACAAATCTGCATTTAAAGAGAGTCGTCCCAGCCTGAGGGGAATGTCAGTTTCCCCAAAAGAAAGGATCTACATGATGAAGACTTCCAAACACTTTCTCTACATTTTTTTATACGCCTTGCAACTTCTAATCTTAAATTACTTTAATCAAAACAATTACATTTTTCTTAATTTCTTGTTCTATGTTCTTCCTGTGCATTGGGTTCAGAGAGGAAAAAAGAACATGGAAATATATCTCAAAAGTTCAAGCAACATCTAGTGGTTATGTAAACCTTACCTCACCAACTGCTTGGCACACAGTGTATTATTGTACAATCAGATATGACTTTTATATCACATCACTTACTTTTTATCTTAACTAGCAAGCCACTCTATGAGCAGCAACTAAAGAAATGACTTTATCAGCAGTTTATTATATTAATGTAATTGTTATCAGGGGCATACAGGGTAAAAGTCATTTGTAGATTACAATACTATATTTGCAAGGAAAGTTCTACACGGGAAGGTGCCACCTGATTAGGTTTATGTGGAGGCTTAAAAAAAAAAAAAAAGCTGTTAAAGCATCTTGGCAGGAGTAAATCTTTTAAGAGCACAATGTTCCACTGTGATAGTCTGTGGGAGCCAAGTTTTGACAGCACATTTTGGACTAATAACTATGCAGTGAAAGCAGAAATGTGAGCACTCATAGGACATCTGACCTGGGTCAACACATACATTTTTCTACCAACACACACATTTTTCTACCAACACACAGCCATCCACCTTCTGTCCTCAGGATTGCAGTGCTGGTGGTCATTCCAGAAGGGAGAGCACCCACAGAAGCAATTGAGTTAGTCTCAGTATATCTTCTCTTGTTTTTATTAGATACAAAAGGGAAGGTTCCTCTAAAATATTGCTGCCAAGAAAAACAATTGCTCTCTGACATTATCCACCTCTACTCTTCCAATTAATGTGCTAGCGTTTTGCAAATCACCATCAGAATGAGCTGGGACTGAGTATTCTTTCTGAGAGTTTACTGAGACACAGAACTTAGTCAGCAGAAGGATTGCTACACAGTACAGCAGCTGTTAGCAAAAAAGAGCAACTTGGCCAATAACTTAAAAAATGCTGATATTTTGTATAGTATCGGAATGTATGGCTATTACTAGATCAATAGATACCAGGCTTTGAGTAAATGCTCAAGCACTGTCTTTATGTAGCAAAAGGTGACAGTCTCCTTTCTAATGCTTCCTTATTATTTCATCAGTTTACAGTAAGTTCAGCTGCACTGGTTTTGGCTGAAGGAATTCAGTGTTTGATAAGGAGTAATACTACAAATCCTGCTTTATGAAAGTGGTTTCTGAGCTGCTAAATTACTGCATGTAATTTGCCCATATACATCAAAATCCGAAAGAACAAGAACATACCGATTTATTTAAAATATTCAAGCCTTAAAAATATATATTCAGATATTGTCTCTGGGACTTGTTTTCCTCTGTAAGCAGAAGAATGGCACAGAAAGCTTTCAAGTAATAGGAACAGAATAACATAGCAGGAAAGACATAAATTATCTTAATCAGATTCCTGTAATGTTATCTATATTTCTATCACAAAAATACCCGCTATCTCTAGATAGAAGCAGGAAGCTTATGACTCTCTCTTGTAACAACTTGTCTTGGCTGGTGTGGCCCACGCCCTTTCACCAGCGGGGTGGAAGGGGCAGGAGCTCATTTCCAGATTCATGCTAGGCAGGCGTTCCATGACTGTGAGTAGAAGAGAGGAAAAAATCCCGCAATCAGCACTTAGTCAACGGGGTGAGGGTCACCTCTAGAAACCCAGGGATTATTAGTGTGAAAAAAATTATTATCCTTTGTCAACATCTTCTAATGCCTACAGTTTACAACTACAAAACCTCACATTACATTTAGCATTTTCTTAGTTCCTTCCAAAAGCAATGAATTCATGCTTTTTTAAGCTTTAATATTTAAATAGGCACTTTTGTGTCCTGAGTATAGGGATTTCAATGATCCTTCCCTATCCAGCTTGCTTATGACAGCAGCTGTGAATCTCTAGTATTCCTTTATGTCTCACTGCTAAAAATGGGTACTGTGTCCGTCAATATGCATTCTACAGAGTACAGTAAAAATGGCACGTGCATATTAGTCTAAGTTTCTCTTTCATTCAATGGTGTGGTAGTTCTTGATACCGGTAATTCCTGTCTCAGAACAGGAGGCAAAATGCATGAGCTTAAGTCTCCTCAGCCAGTACCAATAACTGTGGGGAATGTGCAGCTTCTTAATGTAGCTATACTGTTTTGTGAAGAAGTCTGTAAGAACCCTCCATCATATTCAGAGAAGGGTATGGGCAGAGCAGGAAATAAAGCCTTATCTGTTCTTACACACAGAAGTTTTTGTTCAGCTTAGCCTATGGTCAAGAAACCACACTTATTTTGAGTAAAGAAACCAAATATTTACTGAGAGTTACTTCCACAGCCTAAAGAGTGGAAAGTTCTGTCCTAATATCAGTTGTAAAATAAACATTGTAAATGAACATATGAGGCAAGCAAATGGAATGTATTTCTAAATTAGAAAAATTTATACCACTGGAGGAAAAAGGCTGCTTAACTACAGCTATATCTGATTTCATATAATTTTTCAGGTGATAAAAAATGGCATACTTCTGCATTGATGGTAGAGTGTATTGAAAGCTATATCCAATAGGTAGGTATTGAATATATTCAATAGGTATATTCAATATTCAATAGAAGTGGACTGAATATATGTGAAAAATAAAAGTAATGAGTGGAGAAAAGTACTGAGCATCAGGAAATACTGCACAGGTCTATCTCTTGTGATGTATCCATACAATGCAGGGTGCAGCACTGTGCAGGAGGCAAAGTAAATTGGGTTATATCTTTTACCCTCATGGTGTTAATTGGTCTGTGCCACAAGGATAATTCTCAAAGTGGACTCATTAAGCACAAATTAATGAAGGCCATTTCCTCATCCCTCTGACATCCCTAGACTAGATAGTATTTTAGGAGTGACTACAGTTGCTTGGTTTCCATGGTAATGTAAAAGCTGTCAGATCTTTTGTGTATTAGCAAATGTTGAGCAATGATATCAGAGTGTTTCAGCCATTCTTTCATTTCAGATACTACACTAAATAAATGGAGAGAGTTACAATTTCCCTTCAAATTTCTGGAAAATATATATGCACCCAGCCAAAGAAATCCTGCTTTCATAGTAATGCCTAGTTATTTAGTCCTAGGCTGCTATAATCAGGATCCCTTCATAGACACCTAAGGTGGGGCATCAGGCTGCTATGCTAACAGCTGATGGTGATGCCTGCTTTTGGCTTACAGAACCATTCATATGCTGAACTTTTTTGGGCACTGCTTACATGTGTTTATTCACTCTTCTGCAAGGAGGATATTCACATCTATAAAAACTTCAGATGTCTTCTTTTTTTTTTCCATGCTTTCTGCCAAGTTAAATAAATTGTATAGCTTCACTAGCTTGGAAAAAAGTTAGCTGTCCTCACCGCAGTTGAGCTGAATGGTTTTATCACCATTTTTGGAAGACCTTTTCTGAGGACAGCATCATACATCCCAGTTAAACTCAGTCAAGGTTTTATTGTTTACAAAAGTAGAAAAGAGTGAATGATCTAGATATATTGTGCATTTCTCCATCCTACCAGGCAAATTAGGTTTTTAAAGCTTGCAAAATTCCACCTGTAGGACTGGTAAACGAAAAATATTATTTCATGCAACAGAAAAGGCAGAGCAATAGGATGGGGTGAGAGAGGATGATAATTTTTTCCTGTCATTTCTAATGGGAGGAGTGCTGTTCTTGCTACTGTAACTAATTTGCAGTGGTGAATAACTTTATTTTGCCTTTATATATTTGTGGCATTTGCCTCAAACTGTTTTAATAATGTCTGGATTCCTGTACCCATGTTGAGAAACTGACAGTGACATTCACACGAACATAGGAGTCTCTCTTACATGAACTTTGATAGAATCTACTGTTAGAAATAGAGGCCTTTATTTTCCGATTTGGCAAAGCCACAATGATTTTGGTTAAGCCAATGGAGTTAAACATTGTGCAGTACTGATGCAATAGCTCAATACGTGAAATCTGGTCAACCATTTCTAAAGTTTGGGTGATGTCTGAAAAGCCAGCACAATACATGGAAAACACAACATTCAGAAATAAAGACAACCCAACTGGGAGAATATGCACTAAGGAAAGATGTGGAAACTTCTTGCAGCTAAGCAGAATAGGCTTAAACACAGTTCCACTGTCCAGTTACAACTGATAAGGAATCAAAGGCAATGTTTACCATGGCTGACAATTTCAGCATTTTTGTATATACATCATATACATTGCTCTAGATGGGTGTGCATGTCTCTGTATGTCCATGCATGGTACTATATCATACATACTTTAGCCATCTGACATATATGTAGTGCATAGAGATGTATAGGTACAATATGCATACCACATGATATGTTGGAATAAGCCATGAAATAATGCTTTCCTGTATTGCCTGTACTCCTTCTGTTAAACAGTCTCTGTCAGGGCTAACTGAAACTCCCCTGAGCCATTTTAATATTTAAAATTAAGCAATAAATCCTCAAGCACGTCTAGGAAGGTATCTGGAAATAACTGCAACAATCTTTCTTGAGAAAAAAAAATTAGAATCCATGTTATATTTTGAATCTATAATGTGTGTGATGAAAAGTAGTCAAAAGTCCTGAATGCCAGTATGACGGAGTCAATGAATTTGCCAGTTAAGATTGTGAACACCTGTCCATGACATGAAATACTGTGATGGTCAATCTTGGCCAATTGTGGTACCACAACATCTGAAACAGAATAAACATAGTATATAGTTCCAAGCTTCACTATTCGTACTCAACTTGTTTCCATCAGGCAGCATGATTGGATTAGCTATCCTTGTCTGCTTACTTTAAAAACTGAAGTACAAAAATGCCCACGTATCAGACATTACAAATTAGTATTTTCCCCAGTGTCTGTCTGGCAGCTCCTAAAGTAGAAAAGTGCAGAACATACAACTGATCTATGCCTGACAAAAGGAAGAAAATCATAATTAAATAAGGTTTTTAATACTGTGAAAACCTGAATGTTATACATGCTCTAGCTAAGCTTCCAAATAGAAGTGTTAGGGTATCATGGGGGTTCCATTCATGATTCCAGTTCATTATGAACACCTCATCTCCACCAGACATCTGTACATATCCTTTAGGTTAACAAGAAGCAATCTACAGATATATATCACTTTCACCTGCACTCAGAAGCAAGTGCAGTGGTATCTGCATGGCTAAATATATAAAAGATAAAAGGAATATATAAAATAAAAAATCACAGAATCTGGAAGCAAGTTGTATTAAGAGACAGTAGATTCACATGGATCAAAGTATATTCAGTTACTGCAATGAATATGTGTGTTTTAAGAAATTTTCAAATGCATTAAAATACATGATGATTCATGAACTGGATGAAGTTTAAGCTAGTGGGGGCTTGGCAAAATGTCCTTAGGGGCAGATCATCCCCAGATGCCACAAAGAAGGTGAACAGACTATTTATTAATTGTGGTACAGAACATTTGTGCCAATAAGGACCTGGAATGTGTGGATCCTGCTCTGGTTCTTTTTTTTAGGTGTTATACATCTGTAGAAAAGAATCAAACTTTAACACTACAACTGCTGGAGTAAGTAACATGCCTTTTGATAGACTAAGAGCAGATTAAGTTTGCATAGGAATATTTTGAAAGAAAAAGCCCGACAAGCTTGTAAAGCAAATTTTATGAAAAGAATCTGGGAACCTTTGGAGGAGAATGAGGGTTTGGAATCTCAAATATAAATTTGAATAGGGATGCATAAATGGTCAGATAGTCAAGAGGGCAAATGAAATGCAGTTTATAAATAGTTTAGCACGATATTCCATGACTAACCCTACCATATATATGGTAGCATGATGACAGTCACGTATTCAAAATTACTGATACTGCTGATCAGGTAAAACATAAAAAATTCTTTTTGCTTTGATGTTTGCATTCTGTAGTGACAAACTGAGTGTACTTTAGAACTTGTATTCAGTTCTTACATATACGAGGTTGCTAATGATCCAAGACTTTTTAGATTATTTTAGCAAAAATACTAAGGAAATATCAAAATCAAGACAACAAAATAAGAAAATGAAGTTGTACATAATTAAGAAAGGTCACCAACTGCCTCAGAACATCTGTGTGGGCATCCTTACAAAACTTTCAGATCCCTTTAGGTTGTTTATTGTTCAGGATATATAGATCCACAGGTTTAGATCCTGGGAACTGCCAGGCCTTTCCTATATTTGTTTAGCTTCAGAACAGTGCCACACTGATCTGCAGTTTACATTTGTAGGAAGTGTGTTATGCTGGGGTAGGATAAAGTGCTTTATGCACCATAACACCTGCCCCTGGATCTTTGATCAGACATTTATCACAGCCTATACTGGTACAGAAGCAATAAACTTCTATCACAATTTTACATCAAGAAAGCCAAACATATATTATAATGCATTTTGCTGACTTACGTCTGTTCAGAGGCTGACAGTGATTTCTTGCTCCTGTCTGGCTATTGCTTCTGATTTTTTGATACTACTTCATATGGTGTTTAATCTCGTATTATTGCAATTAACAGGGATGACGACTGGTCCATGGAAAGCCAGCTTTCCATGCAAGGAATGTTAATGGGACTAAGCAGTTTGCCTGCCCTCAGAATGATGTTTTCTATCATGTTTCTGACAATTTTCCTCAAAACGGATGAAATATTACGTCATTTGTACTTCTCAAAAGTAGTGCTGTGTCAGATTGTACATTTTGGTCTTGCATTGTTCCTCTTCTGCAACCTATCATGTGCGCCCGTGTTCATAAACAATATATCCACTTGTGCATAAAGCTAAAATTTTTGTGTGTGCATGGGTTTAAAGCAAACACATATAAGAAACAAATTAATTTGATCCCCACTGTACTTGTAACACAGCCAAATTCTTAACATTTTATAGTGCATATTCCATTAAATAAATAATAACTAAATTGATCTATGCTACAATATGTGTATACATACACATTTTATGATGCCTGTAAATAACATTTTAAAGCCTGTTCACACATCAAAAGACAGGTTATTTATTTCTCTCTTAAAACAATCCAAGGGTTTAACTCTTATTATTACTATGTAAACAGTGGTGATAGCTGCTTTCAATGAAGCTTAAGTTCAAAAAAAAAAAAAAAAAAAAAAAAAAAGTTTCCCACTGTAAAATCATTACTAATATACCATGATCCCCCTGATGAACTCTGGCTTCCTTACATGCTCTCACATTTTGTGTATTAGGGGCACAGCACTACTCTAGATATCAGAAGATAATAATATGGCAATATATATAGATATAGATTTAAATGTTAAAACATTACTTAGGTCAACTTGAGTAATGAATATATGTCAAATATATGCTTATTTTTATAAATAAATTAATACATTAATTTTCTTGGCAACATGGGTGCCTTATAAGAATTTGGTTGTACGTGGCTACAAAACTGGTAAACCAATCCTGGGTATCTTTAGCTCAAAAAGCACTTGTGACTTATAGTTGTAGCTTTAACATTTTTTTTCGTGCTTTTTACTAAACTTGTACTTGCAGTAGACTTGCAATATAATTTACAAGATTACCTTTAGGTAGCTATTTTATACAACTGATATGAAAGGAAGGTTTGTATGTCAATAGTATTTTGTTTAGTGACAAGAAAGCTAGGTATACTCTATTCATTTCTCAAGCAGACCCTTATGAATCACTTTAAAAGGACATTACATCTGAAGACTGAAGAGCAATATTTATCAACATTAAATAAAACATTTGGTGAAGTATGTATAAATATTTCTTCATATGAACATAACACAAAATTAAATAGTTCAGATACACAGACACCATTTAATATATTTCCACTGTTGTCAAAATCATCTGTAAACACCATCTCACACTGAATACAAAAGCAGCTTTAGCATCAGTTCAGTGTTCACAACACTGATGCCCCTTTGTAAAAGAAGATACTTGTTTTATTTTCAGCAAAATAAGAGTCTAAGCAATAAAAAAAGTTTTGGTCAGTTCAAAGGAGAATACAAAATTATCTTTCAACATGTAACTAAATCAGATTTAGAACAATACTTTAAAGTACAATCCTTTCCCCAGGGGATCTCTGACTTTTATAAATCATGTTTGGTGCAGACCACATCACAAATACCAGGAAATACTGGTCATGTCTAAGCTATAAATATTAAAGCCCTTTTAAAATCTTCTTTATCAAAAATTGCCAGATTACAAATTGGCAATATCACATTTTTCGCACCACCAAATAACCTGGCAGATTTAGACGGATTTAGGTACACTTCTGATGATTTTTAAAACAGTTTCTGGAAAAGAATCAGCTTTTAGTGAGCATCCTTCATGTGCAAAAATAAAGCATTTCTTTTACGCAAATCTTTTGCATCTGTAAATCACCTGGGCACAGTGCAAGCGGGGGGGTCCACCAAGTTTAGACAGAAAATTATAATTGGACTTTCACTGGGAGCTGTATAGACACTGTGCATTGGGTCTGAGCTGGCTCCAAGAAGAGTGATGCATCCACATGGTGCAACTCAGCACAAGGTGTTGAAGTGTCCACGTGTGCCCCGACAGCAGCGTAGCCACCCAGCATGAAATAGGGCTCCAGCTAATGGCTGCACCTGCCTGGTTCTTGGAGCAACTCCCTTTGAGCATCAGCACTATGTGGCCCAGATTTGGGCTCTCGTCATCCTACATCCTAAAAGATAACTTCACACTCTGCTCTGAATATAGCCTTCAATTCCTTTCACCTTCATATCTTTTAAAGAGGCATGATCACTTTGGGGAGAGATACTGTGCTCAAGATTAAGGTTTTACTGGGCATGTGCCCCATTATAAATCTCTGGAGACTGTTAGGCTCACAGGCTTTGTTTGCAAAGATAAACTTGAATTTCAGGTGGTAAATAATGAGATATATACATACAAAATATTATTTTCTGATTATTTATTTATTTATTAAATCACTCATGTGTAATTGTGATGGGTGGGCCCTGTAAAACCGAGAGCAATAGATCACCTCTTTCCTGGTATGTGTGTATTTTAGAGGTGTGACTGTATGTTATGCATACAGACACACACACACATATATATAACACGAGCTGCACACATAGATACTCGGCAATCAGGAATCGGAGTACAATTAACAATACACCAGAAGAGAAGTTGACATGAAGCTCTACTTGGACAACAAGAAGCAGTTTTGCAACCTATACAGTGTCTCAAATAATTTCATAATCCTGTTTCATTAGCTTGCTACATCTGTAGGTGACTTCAATTAAATGTTGTTGGATTCCTTGGAGACAGAAGAGTTGGGCTAGCTAGATGTGCTTACCTGAGATCCCAGAGTTGATTACAGTCAAAGAGCTGGGCAGATCAGTCATGGGTTTATAATTGCAATACAGCTTCTTGCAAATTTGTAGGAAAACTTTATTAAGTCTTTCATTCCTTAGTAAAAACATTGAAGTTTGTTAGTTTTTTGCTGAATGCAGACTTATTTTTTATTAAATTGGATTTATTAAAAGGATACATAAGCCTGGCAGCTGCTTTCATGTCTTGATGTTTAAATGCTTGAATCAGCACCCTGGAACCACCCTCCCACCCCAACCCAACCCGTCCCATCCCTTCTGTCCCTTCCCATCCCACGCCATCCTGTCCCATTCAATCCTGTCCCATCCTGTCTCATCCCCCCCTTTGTTATTTGTTTTAATTGTTTAAAAAATACTATTCTATGAAGCCTCTCTAGGGATCCGCTTATGAAAAATGACGGACTGCCTTTGCTGATACTGCTGTTTGCGTCGTTTTCGTTTGTCACACTGGCATAGCAGTAGCATCTTGAAAGTGTTTCTGAATGTTTTGTTACACAGTGCATAGCACATGGGGTTCACCGTGCTATTGATGTAGCAAAGCCAGTACCCCAGGTTCCAGAAAGTTTTGGGGATACAGCTGCAAAAGGTGTTCACCAGAACCATGATGTTATAAGGGGTCCAGGTAATGATGAAGGCAAACAAAATGGCACTGAGTGTCTGTGCCGCTTTCTTTTCTTTGATAAGTGACATTCGTTTTCGTTTTGTGATCTGACTTCTGGTCTTCAAGGCAAACTTTTTTGCCAGGGTTGCTTCCTTGAAAGACAAGGGCAGGGCTGCAGATGTCTTGGTCACTGATGAGATGCCATCAGAAGCTGTGGTTGTTTCTGCTGACCCTGGCTGAACTGGAAGCTTAGAAAAGCTCTTCTGGAAATTACCACCATCCTGAACACTTTGGGGAGGATGCAGTTTTTTAGGTTTATTTTCCTTTGATTCTGTGTCAGATTTCTGCAGTTCATCCCCTGACTCATGCAAATCTTCTGAAGAGGGTAGTTTTGTGGAATTGAGGATGGCACTGTGACCAGGAAGCTTGAGCACGATTGAGTAGATGGCTCTGGTCTCTGCAGCGATGTCTTCTTCGTCAGAGGAGGCTGAATTTTCAAGGGATGCAGCAGCATCATTGTTGTTCCAGCTGTCGCTGCTGCTGTGCTCTTGGTCCCCCTGGTCTGTGTTGGGTTCCCAGCTCTTCATTGTGAGCCAGAAGTGGCAGCGTCTGTATTTCCTTCGGGTGGAGCGTTTCATGCTCTGCCGTTGCAGCTCGTAGCTGCTGCAGCTTCGGGAGCTGCCTGTCTGGTGTACAAAGCGTGCTGCTTCTGCTTCGCTGCCCGAAGCCTGTAGCCCTGCTAACTCTTTGGTGCGTTTCTCGGTCTCCTTGTAGATCCTCCAATACAAAATACTCATAATGGTGACAGGCAAGTAAAAGGCAGCTATGGCAGTGCCAAAGGTGATTACAGGTTCAGTGAGAAACTGAATGAAACATTCATGAGCAGGCACAGTCCTCTTCCCAACAAAATACTGCCAGAACAAGATGGCAGGGGCCCAAAGAACAAAAGAGACAATCCATGCTAAACCAATCATCACCCCAGCCCTTTTGGTTGTTCGTTTGGCTCTGTACGTAAGTGGCCTAGTGATGGAAAAATACCTGTCAAAACTTATGACAAGGAGATTCATGACAGAGGCATTACTGGCAACATAGTCAATGGAGAGCCAAAGATCACAGGCCAAATTTCCCAAAGCCCAGTGGTCCATGATGATGTACGTGGTGTAAAGATTCATGGAAATAACACCGATGATCAAATCTGCACAAGCAAGACTCAACAAGAAGTAGTTGTTGACTGTTTTCAGTTGTTTGTTAACCTTAAAAGCAACAATCACTAGGATGTTTCCTATGATGGTCACCAGTGCAAGGATCCCAGTGAGGAAAGCAATCAAAACTACTTGCCAGACAGCGTGTCCACCCAGAGGGTCTCTGCTTGTGGCATTTAAGGACATGTTTGTTGATTCCACAGTTGAGGAGGGAAAACTCTCTGTGGTCTGAGGGAAATCATAGCTGCCAATGAGCGATGCTGCTTCATCAAGGAGTCCTGGTCCATGTGATTCTCTCTTCCAGAAAGAGCTCACATTTAATAACAGCGGTGAGGCTGAACTGTTATTTTGCATGATCATTGTGTCTCTCTGACATAGTCTGCAGCAGGAAAAAAAAAAAAAAAACCAAATAAAAATCAAGTTAACAGGTGAAGATGGTAAATAGATAATCATCCTAATTCTCATAGATAAAATCCCTTTAGCACTTTGAGAGTTGTTTTTAAAAGCCAAGCTGCCTTTGACAGATTCCAAGTCAAACATATGTGCATATGTGGTAGCACTCAGCTTACAGCTGTGATTAATTTGAGCTCTTTGTAGTAATCATATAGTGCTGCCTTGAAACCATTCAGACACAGAAGAACTAAAATCGCAGGAGATTTTGAATCCACTGTAGCATTAAAATGCTACGTAACTCTAAATCTTAATTAAAACACTCCCTGATGGATCTGCACTGAACTCTACATCTCACCAGCCCACTATCCAGGAGCCCTCAACAACTAAATGCCAGACACGTGCAGCTAAATCCTCCAAGTCCAAATCAATGCTGGTCCCCAGTGCTATCCTGGCACTAGCAAACCACAGCCCTAGCCTCTGCTGCCTCCAGCTAGAGCAAATGACAAGCAAAACTTTTGTTCTGTCTTTCCTTAAAACAACAGAGGTACAAGCCAGCATTGTTTCACTGTGTCAAGCTACTCTAACCTGTGAGGCCGCAAAGAACTCTTCATCTACATTTTGGCTACCTGATAAAGGTACTAAAAGTTCTCATTAGCACTTTTTGCACATGGCACTATTCATTTTTCATGTATGTTTTTATACTTGGACTAAGGATTTTGTACATCTACTGACTTCAAAATGTCTTTGGGGCAACACATATTAAAAGTTCCTTTGAAAATATGGTCTCTAGAGGCAGGAAAAAATATTTGGCAGATGTATGTCAAAGCAATCATTAAACACTTAAGCAAAAGAGGAAAAAAAAGCATGAAAAGGATTCATAATTAAGCCTTAATCCTTTTCCCCTAAGTACTTATGTAAAATGAAGACATGCTCAGAATAGGAATTTGCATTTCTCTTATTTCATTAACTTCTGTGGTCAACTGACTAGATTGTAATAAAACAATTATATCATCAAGAAGCAAGAATTATGATTTATAAGTCCATCATCTACAGTAAATATTGAACAAAATACGCTGTCAAAGAGAAATGTTTGTTTTCTAACTGTGAATCCTTCCAGAGTCAGTATGTCATGGCTTGATATAATAATGGGTATCACAATGCACTCGTGTTATGCAAAATATACACCTAAAAGAGGGTTTGGTTTTTTAAATAATTTTGAAATTCTGTTTTGCCTTGAACAGTACTTAGTTTTGTTAGCAATCCGTAAGACACTGAGTGATTTTAAATGGTGCAGTTTCTTTGACATATGCAATAAACAGACCAACAATTCCTTCCCTTAGCTCACGCACAATAACTAACAAAAACCTCACCATATTTTGATATCTAGTGTTAATAAGATATGAATTTTTCTGTTTATTAATAGGAAGACAAGGTTGCAATGATGCTGTCTTACTGTAATCTAATTCAAGCCACTTTTAATGCATTCACCATTATATTACACAGGATGTAAACATAATAATATAATAATAGTAATAACAGTAAATATTGCTCCAGGAAATCACACAGTTAAATTTAACTCTTTTCCTGATAGAAAGAATGAAAATTTGAAGAAACTAAAACAATTTTTAAATAGGAAAATAGTAAGATTTCTATAAACTGTAACCAACATTGATAACTTAGATTTTCTTAAAATCAGAGTTGAAACTACAATTATGTTTTCTCAAAACATTTTGAAATTTCAAGTTTTCTTTTCTCTACAGAGGTCATATGAAAGAAATTTGCAGTTTTGCATGAAATTTCAGACAAAAAGACATTCTGGAAATTTGTCAAGTGGCTCCTCTAAAATGTTCAATATTTTTTACCATTTTAATTGTTCCTTTCCCAAAAAAATCTAAATAAACTTTTTTTGACACAATTTCTCTGTGTCCTTGACATCTACTAGAGAAGCTGTGGGACACAACACATTTCTTTTTTTTCTTCCTCAAGGTGTACTACTTCTGACTATGGAGCTGATGTAGCTCAAGATACCAAGCATACAGCAACATGTCCTCACTGATCCCTATCATAGTCTTTCAAAGAAGCTGAAGAAGCCAAATCTGCACTGCATGAGAGAGACTCACCCCACCTACATTAATGACATTAAAGTCTCCAGAAAGTCATTTGCAAAAAGGCAAGCATAGGCTTGGATGAAAAGCATGCTCTCTTGTTTTTCATCCACACCACCTCAGGCACACTCCTACCAGCACACTTGCTTGCCTTGACCAAGATGACATTCATTTACATGTCTGTAAAAACAAATATCCTACATAGTCAAAAATTACAAATAAAGGACATGGATACCCAATGTACAGTTATGTTCTCCTTTGATGAAGACAGAAAAGCAGTATTCAAATTGGCTTGTGTGGGTGAAACAAAAACACAGTTAATTTTTGAGCAACCACTTCAGCAAGTGTTGACAATGTTCTTGCCAGTTGTTTATGGGCTGAGGTGGTTAGTCACAGTGAGGAAAAATATCTTTGACTCAAGCAGGATTGCTGGAAATCATCCATCTTGCAGTGTTTTACTTAGGAAGCAGACCTCTTTTCCACTGTTAGGTAGGATGAGTTCAAAAGCAGAATAGTATGAGAGAGATCTGAAATAATTATATTTGCTAAATATATGCCAGAAATGATTAATGTTATAGGATGCAGACCTTCCTTCACTGACATTAGGGAGAGAGCAGAGGATGAAAGCCAGAAAGTAGCCCTTCCACAGACATACACCTGTAAAACCTCTACAAGGTAACAGACAACATAGTCAAGTATTTATTGAGAAGACTGACAGGAATGGTGATTACAATTATGCTGCTTTTTTTATATATTAAAAAAAATGCAGCAAAATGTCTTTTTAAACTAATACATCTGTTAGATCATTTGAATCTCAGTTTAATGAGGTGACATCAAAGGCAACTATTGGATCCTATGGAGAGTCTCCTTCACAAGATACCTGGTCTTTGCTCATGAAACACTGACTTTAAATTAATGTGATGTTTCAGATTTTCTTTCCTGTTTCTTTTTCCCTGTGGATCTTTTATTACTTGGGGGTGCAGGGGTGAGGAGGGGTGGGGAGGAGGACTAGCACCAAAGAACATGACAAAACACTGAAGAATATGCCTTACCCTGTTCAAAAACTGATACAGTAATAAATTGAAGTCTAATGGCTATGGTCTGGCTGTTTTTTCCCCTAAGCAAATTGATTTAAATGGTAGTAATTTGGCTAGGAAGGCTAGTCCTGTTTAAATTAAACCCATTAATATAATAGCACCAGTCTTGAATGAAATCCATCTGTAGCACAGCCTCCACTGGTCAGTGGTTTAATAACTGTGCAGAGATGTCCTGAAAACACCCACATCCATACAAAATGGAATAACAGATTAAAACCAGGATCCCGAAAACCTCCTTTTTCACTAGAGAAAAGGTAGAAGGACAAACACTGTCAAAGAAATATAGACAGTAACATTTCTTTTTTATTTCATCAGGACAGGTATGTAAGAAGCAGAGGTCTGGAAGCAGAGGTCTGTTACAATCAGGGAAGGAAAAATCACAAACCTCTATTCTTACTCTAGAAGCACAATATGAAGCTTCTTTCTCTCGTCTTTATGTATATGTTTTCACAAATTCCTGCCCCTCCCTTTCCTTACCTTGGCAATTACATTTAAGTTAAATTTGTTGCCCTGATGATCTACATACGTACTGATGTAAAAAGTCCGTTTCAGAAAATGTTATATGAAGCATCAGGCCCAGAAAAGACATTGAAATCTGAGGATTAGCATCCAATATAGAAAGCTTATTTTTGGCAGAGGCCTTCACAGTGTAGTTAGGATTGATCCTTTAACTTCATCCCCCATTGCTTTTGATTCCTGTTGTGGCAGGCTGTTATATATTGTGAGGCTATATATTGTGAGGCTTGAAGGACTATGCAGGATTTTCCTCGGACCTATTTAATGTCAAGCCTTGCCTGTGGGAACTTGAGGATCCAAGTCTTCCATTTTGAAGAAAGTATCTTTGTGCTTCAGTATCACCTTTGTGAGATCAATAGCACCTTCAAAGTAGCTTCTACTTTGAAAAAACACCTTATAGTTTCCCTCTTTATCCAGCAAATCCATTGTATTAAAAAGGCTAAGTTAATTTTATATTTTACTTGGTTGTGTTTCCCTGACTTACATATGGCTGGTTTAAGTTATGATTAATCATGCTGGACATCAGTCAGCTTCAGGTGAAGTTGTTTACTCCACTGGACAGGAAATCAGTGTTGAGACTTGTGTGCAATAAATATTTTTGTTTGTATATAGTTTCTCACTTTTCAGTAGAGTGAAGGAATTCTGATTTGGATGTAATAGCATCAGATGTATTCTATCTGCTTTTGTGTTTATAGCTGAAGTATACAGATCTTGGAATGAGTTTTGAGTTTTTAATAACTTGCCACAATCCTCTGCCTCAGCACCTCTGTACAGACAGCAAAAAAAGAGGCAAGACAGTTTCACTACAGTCTATGCCAACCAATCCTCTGGTAATTCTGCCCCATAAATGCATACTCTGAACTAGAAAGAATTAATAGCACATCCTCAGCTTTTTTAGTGGACAATATTCATAAAGCTGCTTCAAGTTAAAGTTGCCTGACATTTTCCACTGAGTCCCCACTTTCAATGAGTTACCACTTTTCTTTATTTAACTGAACAGAAAATTCCTATATGTCATGGACAAGGCAGTAAAAGATGGTGAGGCCTAGAGATTTTGCTACCCAAAGTTCACTTTTTGGGGGGGAAGCTTAGAGCTGTGACCTCTTGCTTTGTCCAAACCTACAAAAAGCTATTGGAACAGCATTAGTCCTATGCTTAGGATAGACTTAGTTTTGTGTATGTAAAAAGTTCATAGTTTCACAAGTAAAAACCACCATGATCAAAAGGATCACAGTGTGAAGTGTTTAGCAGGCCTGGTCTGCCCATGTTTTCCTTGATCAGATCCTTGGGTGAATGGAAAACCCTGATAATACTTCAGCATCGCAAAAATCCTAGTATAATATGATGGAATCAAAGACAGGTTTTATTAGTTTAGGTTCATTCCTGAGATAACCCATGCACAAAATGTCCAGCCAATTCAGAGACTGTGCAGAGCAAGCCCATACCTTCCAGAAACAGACCATGTGGACATAGCCTTAGATTATTACCTTAAAAAAGGAAATACAATCAATTAGATCAAGTAAAAATACAATTATATTTAACATATAATCTTATCCCAGAATGATCACACAAATAAATACTTTCACAGTACTTTATGACCCATCCACCAGCCTCACAATGCAGGACTCCCCACTCAGCTCAGAAGTTCTTCTATCACACAGCAAACCAGCT
>JAAGNO010016592.1:0-24950 GCA_033439905.1 Ceryle rudis | reverse complement strand
CTGCACCACCCACTGGAGTGCGGGGCTGGCGGAGGAGGTCGCCACTGTGGGGACGCAGCTCGCGGTGGAGACAGTCAGGTCGGTGCAGAAGCCCCGCAGGCCACAGGAAGGGGGGGGGGCTACCGTCAGCGGGACGCCCGGACCGCTCCCCGCCGCCCCCGGGGCCGCGCCGGCCGCGGCGCCGCGCTGCCAGCGCCGGCTCCACACGAGAGCGGCCTGTTATAAATATCTCTGACGTCCGCGCTGACGCAGACACTGCTCCGGAGTCTCCTCAATGAACTCGCGTTTTATCAATGAAGCTGCTTTGCTGCTTTACACACCCGCCGCAGAGCGCGGCACGGGCCACGGCTCCCCCATCCCGCCCCGCCGCAGCACCGGGGCTGCTCCCCTCACCCAGTCCCCGGCTCGGGGACAACCCGTTACGGCCTGCCCTCCTCCGAGGGTACCGCCGGGCCCCGCGCCGCCCGCTCCCGTCCTGTCCCCTCCCGGATACTCCTGGCCCGCGGCGAGCGCGCAGCCGGCGTGTCCGGCGCCTCACCTGCGAGTTGACGGGCGAGCCCATGCTAGAGAAGGAGTCCGCTGGGGAGGGGTAGTAGGTGAGGCTGTCCCCGGCCGGGGAAGCGCTGCTGCAGCGGGAGGAGGGAGTCTCGTACTCTCCGCCGAAGCCCTGGTACATCATGTCGGCTCGGTGCTCGCAAGCTGGCGGTGAGATGCGGTGGTAGCCGAGCGCCCTTGGGAAGGAAATGAGGAGGGGGGGGGCCGGCTGCGTGCGTCCCTCTGTCCGGTGCGCGTTTCGCTCCGCCGCCGGGGCTGCCTCTGCCGCTGGAGTACCGCGCGGCGCCTCTTTTTTATACCCTCCTGACGACGTCACTGGGGACGGGCCACACGCGCGCGCGGGGGGACCGCCCGTCCCGCGCCCGCCCCGCACCGCCCTGGAGGCCGCTCCGCGCGCCGCCCGTCGCCGCCTTCCGCGGAAAAGAACCAGTACGAGGGGCGAGAGGCGGTCCCCGGGGCGGGGGGAGCCCCGCGGGCGACCCAGAGGGGGCGGTGGCGGGGTTCCCCCCCCGCGCGGAGTGGTACGGCTGGGCTCGGGAACCCACTGACGCAGATATCCTTATATGGGATACATCCTGTGCGAGGGGGCGTGACTGACGGGAAGCGCTCCAGGCTGCAGCCAAGTGCGGCGGGCGGCACGCGGGACGGGACGGGACGGGGCGCGACGGGACGCGGCGCGCCCACCCTTGCCCTCCCCCCCCAAGTGGCGAGACCCAGTCGAGAGCCCCGGCGCACTGATGTTGCCCCCGCAAGCGCTGTCCCGCCACAGGTGATCCACTCCCCGGGGGTGGCACCGCGGCTCGGCGGGGCCCCCGCGGAGAGAAGGGCTCCAAGGCAGGCGGCAAAGCAGGGAGGGGGTCCGCAGCGGGCCGGCCGGGCAGGAGTGCGCTTTGCAGCGCAAGTCAAACCACTTCCCCGGCACAGAGGGGGGTTCTGCCTGTCGCTGGCACGGGACACGAAAAGCCAGACCCACCCCCTGCCCTGCAGCGAGGAACGCGTTATGTGGCAGTATTTACTTGTGTATTGCACGTGCAGAGTAATAGTCGAGAGCGAATGTGATGGCACAGGGCACTGGAAAGCCCTGCCAGGGAAGCCTGGGGGGCCTCAGCCCCCCAGGAAGGTCGGAAGAGATTGGGAGCAGCTCCCAGGGTTGCTGGGACACCCTCCAAGGGCACAGGCGGGGGGCCACCGGGAAACCACTCGCGAGGAGGGAGGGGAGAGGCTCGTCCTTTCCTCCAGTTTGGGTTTTGTTTTGATCCTTGTTGCAGCGAAGCCCGGAGACACCCACCCACGACGGGGATGTCAGGCAGCCCTGGCTCAGGTCAGGCTAAGCTGGGAGCCAGACCGCAGACTCGCCTTGCACGGGAGCCAAGAGATCGCGGCTATAGATAGTAACAGGGAAGCTGCAGCAGCGAGCGTGTTTACAGCAACAAACAGAGCCCGCAGCGCAGTCTCCAAGCAGGAGCGTCACCCAGCCAGGATGGGATCCTGCTGGCAGCGTCTCCCGCTGTTTGAGCTCATGGGCTAAATGCAGCGCCTGATGCTGCTGCTGTTGCTGTTGCTGTTGCTGTGCGAGCAACCTCCGTTCTTAGAGATCTGGGCCACGGGGGCGGGAGAACTGGGCCAGCTGCTATTTCTGAGCTGCCCGTCAGAGCGGAGGGGACAGCCAAGGACTGCCGCAGCTCACGGCCCGCACCACTCCCTGGGAAAAGGACCCGCGGGGGCCAGCGCTGCTTCTTGCCAGCTCAGCGCCGGCCCGTGAGCTATCCCCTCTCAGGGCAGGCGCCGGCCACCCCAGGTCTTTGTGCTGCGGGGGGCGCTCCTTGCCCTGGCCAGTATTCCTCCTATGCTGGCTGCCGAAGCAGTGGGGCGAGCGCGGTCTCTTCAGCAGCCCCAGGCTGCAGCTGAGGAAGTCCCCCCTCAGCATTGCCCGGAGGAGGGACGTGCCAGCAAAGCAGCAAAACCATGAGTCTGAGATCGCTGACAGTGGCCAAGCAGCGGGCCAAACCTCTGTGGTCACGTCCTCAGCAGGGCCTGAGTTGATGCATTGGTGCCCAGCGCGGGCGATAGTCTCCAGCAGCTTCAAGTCCCAGACATTTGCCAGGCACTTTTCAGAAAATCCCCACTTAGTCCTGCTGCTGTCTACAAACTACCTCAGTGTTCCTCCAGACATATTGCCCCTTCTGAAAAAGAGTGTCTGGAAATCGGGGAGACCCACTTCACCAAAACCCAAAATATTTTTGTGGTGCCCATACAAATGTCTGTTGCCATCACCACTGGTGACTGAGCGTGCTCTGTACCAAATGGAAAGTGCACGGAGGCTGCACATTTCTAACACGTGAAGGCAAGGAAACAGAGAAAGCGAAAATACATGACGTGGGTTTGTTGTTTGCTCCAAACGTGGGGTGCACACAGTTTTACCACAGCATGTGTGAGAAAAAAAAAAAAAAGGAAGTAAGTGGTGTTGCAGGGACAAAACAGAGTCAGAGTGTGAATCCTCCTGCCCTAGTGACAGGGTTGCCCTCACCAACATGCCGCCAGAGCCTAATGAAGGCTCCTTGCCCCCCTCCCCAGCTGGGATCAGGCAGAGGCATTCAGCCCTTCCAAAATAGTGTGGTCTGAGGTTTTCCTGATGAGTCCATCAGGCACTACCCCTGTACAACCAGGGCTTGTAGTGTTTTGCCAGGCTCTGGCAGTGCTCAGCTGTGCCTCAACCTCAGGGATGCACCACTGTAGGGACAGGGTTTCTCCCTAGCCCATAGGTAGGAGTCTCCCATCCCAGAATGACACCTTCCCCCTGCTCCAGACAAGCCCATGGCATGTCTGGGCCCTGTGCTGGCAAAGATTGGTTGCTGAGCACCACTGGCAGGGACATGGCTCTTCCCAGATGCCTGGCCAGACAGAAGAGGCCATGGCCACTGCACTGCTTGGGTATCACAGCAATGCTGACAGGGCAAGGGAGCACCTACCTCACAAGGATTTTGTCCTGGGTACTAGTGGGACCTCTCCACCTACCTGGCTTCTGCTTTCCCTCCTGCCAAGCAGGGAGGTGAGAAAATTTAAGGCTCCTGAGCTTACAAGGGAGCAGCAAGCTCTACAGCCAGAGAGAGCATCATGGGAACTTGGCCCTGCTTTCACACCCCTCCTCAAATGAGCTTCTGACTGAGCCTGGGCTTGGAAAACCACAGCAGAGAAGCACTTGAGGTGTATGGGCTGGTGCAACCTGGACAGTGAAAACCCACTTCAGGGGCAAGACATGGCTCTGCCTAAATTTGGCCACTCACCAGGGGAATGTTCATGCCAGCAGCATGGCCCTTTGGCAGCTGCATGACAGCTCCAACCCATCCTCAGTCAGCAGCACCAACCACACCATGGCTCCATGTTCCCTCTCCAGGCACAACACTGCGACAGATGTCTGCCTCCAGCTAAGCAAGGGCTGCTGGGGTGGGTGAGAAAGAGACTCACAGGCCAGAGACCAGCAGCAGGGCTGGCATGCAAAGGACACTGCTGTGGGCACCAAAAAATAGCTCCTTGCTGTAAAATACCCCTCTGCACTGAGAAGCCATCACTGCCTGGCCAAGCACTCTGCCCATGCCGTCAGAGGATCCACACAATAGCCTGAACACCCATCGTGGTACCAATTTCATGGGCAGGTTCCAGGGGCATTAGTACAATTTCCCCTGCACATGCCTGGTGTCCCCTGCTGTGTTCACTCCCAGTGTGGCACAAGGGACACTATCTGTCTGCCTGACCTTGGGGAGTCTTGCAGAGAAGGACAGGGGCTGCAGGGCTCAGGAGAACATGGAATGTAAAAGCAGAAAAGGGGGCTGATAAACTACTGATGGGGGTCTGCAGCCTCTCTTGATGTGGCCGAGGATCAGGGTGTTGAGGAAGGGCCCTTATCATGTTATCTGGAGGGCCTGAGCTCCCCCCAAGATGCTGTGTAGCTATCACCCTCCCACCTAGCCTGGGAGCCTCCAGGAGGGCAGGGTTCCCATCTCTGCTGGTCTTTAAAATGCAGTGCATACTCAAAGCAAAATATAAATAGTAATTAATAATCACAGAAGCTGGGTGTGTGACAGGGACATCCTATAGAATAAACACTGCAAGTGGAGACATCCCGGCATCTCATGGTCATGCAGCCACATGCCATGGGCCGCCAGTTACTGTGGATGGCGCCGATAAGCCCTCCCACCCATTCTCACTATTCTGCCTGCTGCTTTTGCCTGCACCATGGTGGATGCCAGCTCTCCAGGCATGACTGGACCTTGCTCTGCATGCTGACAAAATCATGCACTGCTCACAGCTGGCAGCTCCAAAAGGCAGCTTTCGCATCGTGATGCTTCATCTACACCCCATTGCCCTGGGGCTGGGTTAGCAGCCATTGCCCTTTGAGCGAGGGTTCATAACCCAGAGCAATTCAAGCACAAAGTTCTCCAGCTACAGCTCGGGCTGTTGCCAGCACCATTCCTTTGTGAGCTGTGGTGGTGCAACAAAGCTGGAGCACTATGGCCAAGCTGGCCTCTTATCTCCCTGCTGGCTCCAGTGCCATAGGCCCATCCCAGGGTGTTGTGCCTGCTCGCAGTTATAATCCTGTGGCACTGACCAGCTGGGAGGAGAGGAAAACACCTGAAACAAAATGACCCACACATTTGTGGAATCACTTGATATTTAGAAGTGAAATCCTAGAAATGTAAGACAATAAGCTCGTGCTCAGTGAGAGGCAGCAAGTTCAAACCCAGTGACAGACAGGCTGATGCAGGTATTTTCTGATAATCAAACAAGATCCAAACAAGGCAAGGACAGCTGCACTTTCCTTGCTGGAACCTGACAAGGAGCCTACAATAAAACCATCCACAATCAAGAGAAAGCTTGGGCTTCTTGTTGCATTCAAGTTTTCTGGAAGTGGCAGCTAGATAGTCCTGTCACACAGGGTTCCCTGTCAGTGCAGTAGCTCTTGAAGAAAATGGGCTAAGGGTAGCAAAGGAGGAAGTGCTGAGATGAAGGAGGAAAAGGCCACTGTGCTTAGCTAAGGAGATTTTGTTATGGGGTGGAGAATGAAACAGACAAAGTGAAGGGAAGAGACAGGATGTTGAAGATTGTTTGGCTCAGGACAGAAAGTAACATTCTAATTGTTGTGACTGGGGAGTGCTCTGGAGAACAGCACAAGAGAACTCAGGACAAAGGATCACGTAGCTGAAGATATCCTGGGAGGGAGGGAGACAGACCGAGGCTTTGCCACTGCCTGGAAAAACAGTCCTGCTTCACTGGAGGTAGTCCCCAGACCACCTTCCTCGTGTGCCACTCAGTGTCAGAGATCAGCACACTGGATGTGCTGCCCCAGAGGACAGCCATTAACACATGCAAGGTCTCTTGAGTCTTTGGCACTTGTAGTGATGAGGCTGTTGCAGGGACTGAGACAGAGTGCCTTAGCCTGGCGTGAGTCACATTCAGTTGCTACTACTGAAAGGACATGGCAAGATTTTAAAGTAAGGTATTCATTCACTCCCTGTTCTGGCTGAGCTGTGTATTGGGCTGGATAGTCAGGCTGCACACAAGGCAGAGCTGAAGGAAGCCATCGGCTCTGTGGAAAGACACTGCCACTGCAGGAATAGAGACCCCAGTAACACAAGAGAATAACCAATGAGGCATGGCTACGTGCAAAGTTGGCCTTCTCTGCCCTAGAACAAACATTGAGAATATCTCAGGAAACTGAGGTTTCTTAGATGGTATTTAGGAAATGCAATAAAAGCAAAACTCAGTATTATTAAATGGTCTGGGGTTAACAGTACCATGAATATACATACATGTAAATAGCATGGAGCACTGCCAGTGCAGCCCCGAGGCTTTGATCCTCCTCCCCAAAGACCCAGATATGCCAAACAATTCAGTCTATCTGGACTGAGCTGCTGGGAGGGGGAAACATTTTTTGTGTTAACTCATCCCTAAGTATCTGTGCAACTGCAAAAAGAGCCGAGCATGTAATTGCCCAGAGAGACCTGTGAGGAGTGTGAGATTTGCAGATCATCTGGGGTGCTCTGCTCTGTCTCCGCACAGTGAATGGGGTCTGCAAGAGAGTCTTGCTCACTGCTACCAGCTCACAGCCCTTTCCAAGGGGAAGAAAGCACTCGCCATTACCCAGCACCTGAAGAGATCAGTCATTTCCTTCCCCATCGAGGTCAGACAGAAAACATGTAGACAATACACAGGCCAGAGAGTACAGGCCTGGAAACTGCAGTACCTGTCCCCATGGAAGAAACACAGCAATTCACTTTGGTACTGAGTTTTGACTGTCGATTGCACATGGAGGCCTGTCCTTCTCTGTACTCCCCCCCAAGGAGCCTGCCTGCCAGGGACACAACCACCAAGCCAGTTGGGACAGGTTAACTTGCTTTAGGATCTCAATGGAGGTCAGTGGGCAGCAAAAATGGCACCTCTTGCCTGCGTGAGATACCCCTCGACTGTACGAGCCTCCCTCAGCACCAAGCATGCCAGTGCGGGTGTGGGCAGGCACCAGCATGGAGAAAAGGCACCCTGTGCTCCAGCACAAAGCCCCAGTCAGACAGACGGAGAACTGCCTGTCACGGCATCCTGTAAACAGGGATTCCCTGCTGCCTTTCCCGGGGAAACCCTGTATGTCCCAGGGGGCTAGAGACAGTCTGGAGAGAGTGGCCTGGCCCTGGTGAGGAAGGGGAGAATGGAGTTGCAGATTTGGGTTCAGGCAGCTGAAACGACACGCCTGGCAAGGCAGACACATACATACATACACACACACCCTCACACACACCGGTGCTTGGCCTCCCTCACCACACACCTACTACCTCCCCCCAGCCAGGCGGCAGGGGTCCCGGGGGACCCTCCGGCCCACCCGCACCGGCCACTGGAACTCTGGGGTGCTTGCTGAAGACAATATCCCAGTCAGCCCTCGGGCAGCCCTTGAAGCGGCAGCCTGCGCGGGGCTCCCGCGGGGCCCTGGTCACTCCCTCAGGCCCGGGATGGAGGGCAGCAGGGGGCCAAGGGGCCTGGCGGCCACCCAGGACCACAGCCTTCTTGACTGGGCGCTTCGCGGGGCCGCCGCACCCCGCGCCCCAGGCTCGGGCGCCCGGCGCCCCGACACCCCTCTCGCGCGCCGCCCCAAGGTAGAGGAGGGCCGACGGCGACGCGGGGCCGGACCGAGGCGACGCCGGTCCTGCCGCGGGGAGGGGGCGGTCCTGGCGGCGCGCGGGCCCCGCCCCCCGCCCCTCCCGGCCAATCCCGGCGCTGTTGCTGGGGCCGGTCCGACCGCCTGACGTTGCCCGGGAGACGACGGAACGTTGAAAACACACAAACCTGTTGACGTCGGTGCGTGGTTTCCGTGGAAACGGCCTGGCAACGTCATCACCCTCCCCCCTCCCTCCTCTCCCCGCCGGAGCTCGCAGGCGACGCAGGCGGCGGCGTCAGCCGCGGTGGGAGGGGCGGAGCCGCGTCGCCTCGGCAGCGGCGAAGGGTGGGGCTCGGTCGCCACGGCAGCGGGAGCGGCCGTTGTTTGTTTGGGAGGCGGTGGCGGTGAGGCCGGTCTGGGGCCCGTGGGCGCCCCGGCTTTCCTCGGGCGTCCTTCCTACGCGGCTGCCAGCGCCTGGCCCGGCCCGGCTCCGCCCCGCTCGGCTCCGCGGGCGGGATACCCCTGCCCGCCTGGCCCGGCGGAGCTCCCGCAGGCAGAAGGCAGCAGTCTGGGGCGTGGGTTAGCAGGGGTCCCTTCAGCCCGCTGTCCCATCTGAAGCGGCCGCCCCTCAGGCCGCTGCTGACTGCTGGGCATCCTTGCTCGGTGCACCAGGAGGGCAGGGTTTGGTAACCTGAGGAGGGAAACGGGCCCAGGGTTAAAAATAATCTTTTTGTAAACATAGAAATGTCTGGGTTGGAAAGGACCTCTAAAGGTCATCTAGTCCAATCCCCCTGCTGAGAGTAGGGACATCTTCAACTAGAGCAGGTTGCTCAAAAGCTCTGTCAAGCCCCACCTTGAACGTCTCCAGGGGTGGAAGGATTACTGTTAACCTGGGTCAGCTGTGCGGCCGCAGCACTGGGGAGCCTGACTAGAGGTGCTAACAGCCCAGCTGGAGGAAGAGTCTGGACCTGGGACAGGCTGGGAGGGAGGGACTGGCAGTCAGTCAGTCAGATGGCCACACTGCAGACACTACTCCGAGAGGAGTGGGAATGAGTTCTTGCTGCGTGGGCATGGGTTGAGCACCCGTAGCACATGTGCCATGGGTCTGCTGTGCTCATCATCTGGAGTGCTGAGCGGGGTGTGTGTATGAAGCAGGTGTCCAGTAAACCTCAGACTTGTGGCCTTGAAAGAAAGACACTAAAAAGTGAACCACAGATATTTTCTGGTCCATCTCCTGAAGAGCTGCTGGGTCCATCCCCTCCCTTCCTGGCATCATCCTCTGCAAAGTCTGCTCTGACAAAACGGCGCAGCACACTGCCCTGTGTCAGCACTTGCTCCTAGTGACCAGTGGCAGCAGTGCCTGGAAAAAGCCAGACAGACCAAATGCTCCTTCCTGTGAGCGAGGGCAGCGAGTGCTGCTCAGGCGAGGGCTGCTCCCAGCACCCTGCCTTCTCTCCAGCTGCTGGCCTTGGAGTGTACTTTGGGTGTCTTTCCCTCCGACAGCAGTTTCCTGCCCTACAGCGCACGGCGGGCCCAGTGAGGAGAGCTGGCTGGCTGATGGCAGGACCCACCCACTGGCATTTCCCCCTGCTTCAGGGCCAGGTGGGTGGGTCACTCTGGTGGGAGGGCTCCCCTGAAACCCTTAGGGCTGTTTTCACATCAGCGGTTGTACAAGCGCCACTGGCAGACAGGAGAGGAGGGAACCTCGGGGCCGCCTCAACCTTGGCTGCTGCACCGAGTGCCTGCGGGGTGGGAACTCCCAATGCCTGTTCCCACTGCCGCCATCTGCTGAGGCCAGCAAACTGGAAACCAGCTGCTTGCCCAACCCTCGTCAGCAGTCAGGCCGTTGTCGTTGCTGTTTGCTTTACATCAGCTCTGTTTGGTTTGGCAGGATGAGGGCAGCAGGTTCAATCTGGGTGATTTTACGAGGACTGGTTCCTGTCCCACACCCCTTGCCGGTGAACACGGTGTACATTGAGGATACCCTTGTCCTGCAGCCTGGGGGCAGGAAAGGGTGCGGCTGAAATTAGTGTTTGCTTCTCAAGGGCAAGCCTGAAGTGCCAGTGTTTGGGAAGGTAATCACTGGGCGTGAGAAAAGGCCTTCTGCATGATCACGGTAGCTCCTCTCATGCCGCAGGTACCCAGTCACCTTCACTCGGGGACCACCAGCCAAGTAGGAAAGTGTGGGTGGGTGGCCAAAGGCAGGGATCACACCCAGAGTCTGTCCAGCTGCAATGCAGGGCTCCTCTAAGTCACCTGCCAGGTAGAATGTGGCCAGTGGGAGGGACGTTCCACCAGGACATGTACCTTCCCACAGTCCGAACCCCAAGCAGCGCCTGCTACTGATGCCTAGCACACAGAGGGCTCTCCATTTCCATCTGAGATGCATCTTGTCCAGGCAGCTGGTATCCATGGTAGGTTTCTCCTCCGCATTTCACACTGAAATGAGAAAGGAAAAATGTCACTAGTTAATTGTGATACTTCCCTTTTCCCAGGACAGGCTATCTGCTCCTTGGCCCCTTCCCATCCCAAAGTGTAGGCAACAGGGCTGCTGGCACTCACAGTCACTCACAGCTCCTGGGCTGCAGGATGCCAGAGGGGACAATTAGCCCAGTTTTCTTCTCCTCACTAGCTCCTGCCTCATGTCAGCCCTTGTGCCACATCCTGCTGGCCAGTGACCCTGCCAGAGATGGGGTGTCCCCCTCCGTTTGCCCCAGGATCTCACATGTGGGGAAGGAGCAGCAGGGCAGAGGACAGAGTTCAACATGCACAGCAGCAGTTCAAGTTACCTCCACCCAGCCCTGCCCTGTCTGCTCCTTTCCAAACCCACCCTGCCCCATGGCACACGGGCCCAGATGAGCAGTGATGCGGGGTGACAGTAAGTGACGGGAGATTTAGAGGGGGCAGTCACGCAGCCCTGTGTTGCTCCTGGTCCCCTCCCATCTGAGTATTTATTTCTCTCGTGACGGCTATAGGGGCATGTAGCCATGTGGCAAGCCAGGTCAGAGAGATGACCTGTCTGGAATCAGAGCATTTTGTTTCAGAAGGTTGGAGGTCAGCTCTGGACACTTGCTGCTCAGTCTTCCTGTGGGCTGAGCTGCTGCCAGGGTCCTCTCCCCACTGGGGGACCCCATTCCTGCTCCTTGCCAGGTGCAGCTCTCAGCCACAGAGTAAGGAGCCACCTTTTGTGCTACCCCATCAGAAAACCCTTTGCTGCTTTTTGTCAATCACTCCTGTTTTAGCAAGGTGAAATGGCTGGGAGCAAAGTCAGGAGTCAGCAACTGACACAGGAGAAGGCTGGGTCTCATGCCAGAAGGAATGGGAAAAGCCAGTTTACAGCAGCTCAGCTTGGACTGGTGCAGAACTGCAACTTAGGCAGCTGGGCACTTGCCTGTGCCGACACAGCGCAGGGTGCAGTCCCAGCAGCTGCCCAACTCCCTCTACGTCAGCTGATCCAAATCTGGAAGGAGCAGCCAGCACCTCCAGAGCTGAGCCAGGGTGCACAGTGCTGCTCTGTAGCCTTGTGGTGAGCTGTGCTGGCAGCTGACTTACCCCTGGAAAACAAAGATGGTGGCTTTTCTGCCAGATCAACTCCTGGATCTGGATTGCCAAGCAGCTGTGTATGGTGTTGCACTGGCACAACAGAGAGGATGCGTGAATGCCAAGGGATTGGGATTGCCTAGACTGCTTCAAACAACACTGGCACCAAAAAAGTGTAACTGTGGCCGCATAGATGACCCTGAGCTAATAGGACTCCAGTTAACTGCAGAGCCTTTGCAAATCCAAGGCTGGGACAAGCCCTTACTAAATTGTCTCATTAGGACAGGCTTTAATGAGAGCCAGAGCAGGAGGGCTTGTGGGGAAAGAGGTCATCACCTGTCCTTTTACACAATATTTGAATGCATTTGCATTTTCCTGCAGAACTGAGGGGAGTAGTGATTGGCTGCTCTCCCATTCCAGCTTATCCCAAGTCCATAACATTTGCACTTCCTGAAGCATTTTAGTTTCTTTGCACATTTCTTGGTTGCTCTGGTGCCAGTTTTGGTGGGTTTAGTGGCCTCTGCCCCCTGGGCAGCATTCACAGCAAGGTGCATCCACAACCCCCTCCTCTTTCTTCACCCCGAATGCATGCTGTGTGGCCCGCACTCCAGGGGCTTACAGAGCTGCTGCACTCCCCATGCAAATCCTCTCCTTCCACATGCACTGAATTCACCCACATCATCTTCAGTATGCTCCCCTGTATCCCAGGCTGGGCTACACTCATCCTCTTGGCACTCATTATCCTCTTCCTCCCCAGCAAGCAGGAGGGATCTGGAGTGAGCTGCTCACTGTGATCAGACTGTTGTGAAACTGTTTAACTTCCTATGGGAGTGGCAGCCCTCGCCTGTCAGCCTGTGCCTGGCGCTCACAACGCCTCCAGCACTCACAGACTGGCTTCCTTCTCCCTGACGTGCGCACATGCACACTCCTGCATACACCCCCCATCCTCCTCCTGCATGCCTTCTGCGCCCGCCGATTTCCCAGGGGCCTGCCCTGGGGATCATGCTGGCAAAGAGGATGCAATGGCCTGCTGGGAGGTCAGGGCTCCCAGTGCCAGTGGGGGATGCATGAGGAAGAAAGATATGGGTCCTGACAGGAAGACCTGGAGGAGGCAACTTTACTACCCCAGCCAGCAGCTCCCTGGGTGGGTAGGTGGTGGTTGTACATGGACCACATCCCCCTTGCCCAGTGGCTTATCCCACAGCAGTGTCTCCTTGCGGGAGGAGATGTGGCAGACATGGGAACTCAGGCAGGCACATGCCCAGAGGGAGGATGTCGGTGCCATGGCCAATGTAGAGGCTCAGCAGTGTTCCCAAGGGGTGACTCTTTAGGAAGTGGGTGCGTCCTGCCGGTGCTGCCACAGGAGGCCCAGCGGGAACTGCGTGGGAGCGAGGAGAGTCAGGGAGAGGGCTGGGCCCTGGCCTGACCCCCAGTCATTAGGGAGAAGGCAGCTTTAACATGAGTCAGCAGCACAGGGTAAGCAGGACCCAGAGAGCGGAGTAGCACAGAGTTGCCAGTCAGAATCATGATACATACTAATTACTTTAGCTTCCAAATCCATGTTGCACTATTAAATTTGCTTGCTTGAACGATAAACACAAGCAAGAGGCATTCCCCAAAACTTCCTCCAGGCAGTAGGCTCCAGCGCCTAACCTAGATGCTGGCAGACCCTGCCTGTGCCAGACAGAGAAGGGAGTCCCATTCATGCTGCCTCCTGCCAAAAATTCCTAAACCAGCAAGCCCAAGGCACTGGAGCATCACTGATGAAGCCACAGCTTGGGAGGGCCAGGCACAGAGGAGCCACAGACCCTGTGGGTGAAGACTCCTGCATAACGCCTCTGCTCCCAGCAGTTGGGAAATAGCTATTGCGTGGAGGCTGAGCGCTGTGGTCAGCTAGCACAAGACAGAATTGCCTCCAGCCACTTACCACATTGTGCTTTACGTGCTGGAGGTCAGACCACAGAGCAGTCCCTGAGATCTCACAGAGGCTCACTCAACGTCAGACTGAGGTACCCTAGAGTACCAGGAAGTGCAGGCAGCGAGGGCAGGAGCCCCCTACATTCCTTACACTCCATGGGGTCCCCCAGCACACTGCCTGACTCCTAGCATTGGGTGCTGGGCTAGCCCTGACAGGCTCCTCCGTGGCCCCACTGGCCTCCCTCACATTCGCAGAGGTCCCACAGGGAGAGCAACCTCTTGTTGCTGCCTTGATGCTCCTGCTATGGCTGCTGGTGCTGCCACCTAACGGAGCCGCTCCTATGGCCTGGGTGAGATGAAAGCAGCAGTGCTCTACAGTGGCAGGCCAAAGCTTGCACACTGTGGGCAGCCTGCTGCTCGGCTGTGCCCATGCTCACCCTGGAAGGAGCATGTGTAATGTGTAGGTGCTGGCACAGATGAAACTCCTGAGTGCAAGTCACACCTCATGGCAAGGTGGATACCTGGTTGTCTCTCCCTGTAGATGGTTGCCTTTAATTCTCGTTGGCACACTCTGTATGCGCGCACGTATGGCATACCTGGCCCATGTGGCTGCCAGACGCGTGGAGGTCTCAGCTGCCAGAAGCAAGCATCTGAGCCACTGGTTCATGGCATCTGAGACAGAGAAAGCAAAGCAGCTCCCGAGTGATGCAGGTCATGGCAGGATGCTTTATATAACCCACAGTCACAGAGAAAACCAAAATAGCTGCCTCCCTGCTGCTCAGTTCGTCTCTTCCATCAAACATGGATAAAATTAGAGCAGGCGGTGACGTGCACCTACGTCTGCGCAGGGACTCCAGGGAGACGGAAGGAGCCGGCTCAGGGCTCTGCCATTAGCAGCACAGCCTGACAGAGCTTTCAAGTAAAATCCGTCAGCGAGGCTGGTGTACGGCCACAGGGGATAGATGTGTGGAAGAGGAGGAGGAGGCGGTGTCGGGGGGCATGGCTACTGAAGGCGTCCGGGGACCACTCCACACGTCGTTGCTGCCTTTTGGCAACGCGGGCGGAGCACTCCCATTCCAGCTGGGGTTCAGCGCTGTGCTGACCCTCTTGCCTTCCCAGTGCGGACGCTGCAGGGGTTGGAGCAGAGCTTCTCCGAAGGCTGAGCTCTGGACTGACACATCTCAGACGGATGAGCCCTCGAGCAAGGGAGTGCCAAAGCAGAAATAATTCCACCAGAGCTTTTGAGAAAACGTGCCTCTGTGGACTGGGACCCAAAGCTGTTTCTGTCCCTTGGGAGGTCACCTGCAAAGCTGGTCTGCTCCCTACATCTCTGCTGACTTTGCAACCTGGTGGAGCCCTGGGCTACGTAGTAGTGGAGAGAGGTGAAAAGCTGATTCAGAAAACACTGAATGGAGACTCAGAGCCCTTTAAGAAAAAAAAAAAATATCAGGAAAAAAGAGACAGGACAAAAGGCTAGGCTAGAAGCTGGAGAACAGTGACCTGCATTGCTGTATAGACACACAGAGAAGGTCTGAGACTTTCCTGGGTAACATGAAATTCTGCAATTGCTCAAAGCCTCTGAATACTAGGTAAAATTTGTGTGCATTGTGAAAGTGCATGCTGAGGGAGGTGTCTAACTTCAGCTCCTTTTTCTGGATGCATTTGCTTTGATTTTTATTGTCTGGTTTACTAGGCTGAACAGAGGAGAGGGAGCCAGGAATGCAGTTGTCTGCTATGCTGTGACATTGCCTCAGTCTCTGACCTTGGGCACAACTTTCCCTGATGTCTGTGTGTCTGCATGGGTGCTTTGGTGTCCTATCCTCTTCTCTGGGGCTAATGGTCTCCATCCTCATTCAGCTGACAGGGTAAGGATTTAGGAGGGTGAGTTACTATTTGTTAAACACTGAAGATGATGAGACCCCTGGAGAAATTCTCTACATTGATTTTTGTTTATGAATAAGAAACACGCACACACAGCCCCCCCCCCCCAAAAAAAAAAGAAAAAGAAAAAGAAAAAAGGTTTAAAACTGCTTTCCCGGTCTGAGAGATATGTACACCCTAAGGAAGGTAATTTATGCCCTGTCCCCTGGAGTTCTGCCACCTTCCCTCTCCACCTCTGTCACACGACAGTGCTGGATACCTCTACTCTTAGAGAGGTGTCTCAGATCCCAGCCAGCTCCTGGAGACAGGAATCACAGATATATACAGCAGCACAGCAAGAGTTGAGCTAGGAAGCCACAGCATCAGGTCCTCACATTGGGCTTGAAAAAAAAAACAAAACCCAAAACCACACAGAGCAAATAAAATCTGTTCATCTCCCCAACAAGTTCCTGGAATTGAATAGCTTGACAGGGGAGAAGTGGTCAGATGAGAGGAAGAATACCCGTGTCATGCCATGGGTCCCCTCCTTGCTCAGTCCTGCCCTCAGACTGCTGAGGCCACCTGGAATTTGCTTGCACTTCTTTGGGGTTATTGTTCACCGAGTATCCATCAATGCCTGTTATCTCTACAATTTCTGAGGAATTGTCCTGAAATCCAAAAGTCGACCATACAGTGCAGAACAACTGGCATGTCTCTGCATCTTCTGTTATCTCCTTCTCCTTTGGTCCATGATAAGGCTATGGGACATGTGCACATGCACAGCAGACCAGACTACCTGAAGTGGCACAGGTTGGTTTTGCATATTCAGTGAGGTAGTCCAGAAAGGGTGTTTGAGAATCAAAAGGCTTCATGTGACTGTACAGCCGAATCCAACTTCTCTGGATTGGTGCTGAAGTCCATGTGACTTCTCCCAGCCATAAACAGCTGCAGGTGCAGCTACACAACCCAGTCCTTGCACCCCTCCAATGCTCCTTGAAGCAGGCTCCTGCCTGATGCTGCCCACACCACTGACTCTATGGTGCTGGCTGGGCAGGGAGCATTCAGCCCGTGGTTGCCCAGGCTACTAGGAAATCACTAGTTTATTAGTAGCAGATAGCATCTGAGAGCGCAGAGAAGACAGAGGTGGAAGGGACCAGCAAATATGGGACAGGCCAGAAGGGCCCAGAAAACCTGTCCTTTCCCCACAAGCTACAAATCACTGCTCCTTGGACCATGCTGGCTATTGCTGAAGGGTTAGGAGACACCAAAAGCAGGTGAGGCAGACATGGACCAGCTGCTAGGAAAGTGCAGAGGGTTCTAGGAAAGTGCAGTGAGAGTTGCAGTGCTCAACAGCACAGAATGGAGGGAGCCTTTAGTACTCACAAGTCACCCATGTCCTCTCCTGCACTCCACCTCCTGAGTGGAAGAAGTAACACACGAAAATTCAATATCGGGTGTATTTGTTTCAGACAAGGGCATGTGAGTGCTATGATACAGTCTGAGGTTCCCCCGGGGCTGTTGGAGGACTGGTTTTTACTATCAGGATCTCTGCTGGGATGAGATGAATGGAGAGCAGGATTAATTTGCAATCCCTTTTATGTCACTTAATGGAAGATTTAATGACTGGGATTTCCCTCTGGTTATCCTAGGAGAATTGGAGCTCATTTTCCAAGCTTTTGCCCAGCATCAGGCAAGGACCCATTCTCAGGTTGTTTGAGTCTCTTCAGATGTCAGGGTTAAAAATTGTTTCCCATAAGCAGTAGCAAGGAACAGCCTGACACAACTGTGGTCTTAAAAGGATACATACAACAGGAGCATCTTTTTCCTCAAAGCCTCAGCACATTGCTCTTTCATAACTGTTCTGCAGCCCAAAATAACCTGTCCTGGCAGCTGGTGTTACTTGCATAAAGAGGAAGCTGAGTCTCTCAATGAGGTCAAAGGGAAGAGCACCCTGTCTAGACTAACATCCCTGGGGATTTCAGTCCCCACCTCCTGGAAATCCCCCTGGTCCAGAATTGCCCCAGTGAGTCAGAGCCACTTGCACAAAGCCAGCACCTAGACTCCAGAGCTATCCTACCACTCTGACACCTCTCCTATGACCTGCTCCTATTGGGAAGGCTTCTGCAGGGCAAAGGAAATTTCCATATTACTCTTACACTTCACCCTTATCAGCTCTTCCTAGCCATACTGCAGGATGGATGAGAACTTGTGACTGCACATCCTATCCATCCTTGTTGGGTTTTACATTTTCTCCATCTAGCAGGCTTGCTTTGTGCTGCTGACTAAAAGGCCTCTCTGCTAACGCTCACATATCAGATGCTGCAAGCAAGGGTTAGCCATGTCTTTGGTACTCACTAAGCCCAGTGCACCAGCAAGGCTCACAAGGCCCGCCTGTCTTTGGTATGATGTTTAGAAGTGACTCTGTGCCTGTGGCCAGCAGTGAGAAAACCAGTATCCCTGAGGTACATCTTCCCTGGGTTTTGATGTGCCTCCTGCACCCCCACCCAGCCTGGTGGCTCAGTTTGCCCTTGCAGAAGGAACTCGGCAATGCAGAAGTTGTCCATCTGCACCAAGTGTCTGTGGAGGCTGTGGTTTTGGGTGATCCATCCAGCCCTGCAGAAGTATTGCTGTAGAGGAGTTATTAATATTCCTATTGCCCACGTGCCATGCTGACTAGCTTCCAGGGATAAGTGTTCTCCTCATGTGCCTGTAGAGAGAGGGGACTTCCCAAGCCTAACTCAATGCTTCCTATTCCTGCTTTCTTAAACACCAATCTCTGCCGAGGCTATGAATATGTCCTGCTGAATCAGTGTTCATCCAGCCAACTTCCCCTTTTCACAAGGGGAAATATTTATAATCTAACACTCAAGCCACCACACAGTGCAGCTGGTGGAAGACATCCGATAAACATCCCATCTAACTGCTGCCTTTGCTGCCAAACCTCCTCCCAATAGTTGGCAACTTGAGCAGCATTCAACCGTGCTGTTGTTGATATAAAAGAGGTAAAACTCATTAAGTGGTTTGTTAGGTGCTGACCACTCTGATGAGTTGCATGAAGGAATGTTCTTCATGTAAATCTTCAAATAATCAGAAGGGCTGTTCTGAGCTGAAAAAAAAATCACATCAGTCTGGAAGAATTCATTAAATGGTGTTCAATGGAGAAGCTGGCTTGGTACTCTCCATTGCATCTATCGTGAAGATACCTCTGAAAGATATAGCTTCCCTGTGCATAAATGCCTCTGCTTATTACCAGGTGATATGAGGATAATAGAATTCAGAAATAATGAATCCATAGCTACATCTGAGATTAATTTTGTGTTTAAAATAGGGATTTGAGCTCTCTCCTGTCTTGGATTTCCCTCCCCAGTGTTCTTGCACTTACTTGCTATGTATAAAAGGGAAAGATCTGAGAACAGAGAGGTACAAATGTTAAATAGCTGAGAAGTTAAAAATAATTAAAATTAGCCCTCAAAGAAATACAGCCTCTAGTAACAAACCTTTTTTTGTCATTTAATCGTCACGATAGTAGAATAATAAAAAGACTTCAGGCTTCCTACACAGCAAAAGCTTACAGCTATCACGTGCAAAGCCTACACAAGAACATTCATTTTTTAATTCCTGGGTATTTTTCATATTATTTTTGACATGTGAAAGTCTCTCTAGATGGTTACATTAAGAATTCAGGTCATATTTTTTCTTTTAAAAATGTGACTAAAGTCACAGCTCATCTAAGCTAAGGATCGTTTGGAAGAGTTGCACTTAAACACACTCATACGCAAGCCTTTCCTCATACCTACTCATGTATTTCTCTTAGTCACTCTCTCCCCACAGCTTGGGCAGCCATCTTCCTTGAGAGCAGACTTGGCTACATTTCCATCAGATATGTCCTCCAACTGGAGGACAAGTTTTGTGACAGATGAGCTTTCAGTTATGAAACACTGAAATTGATTTAAGGAAATACATTATCAGCAAATCTGGAAAGCATTTAATTCAACAATATTAAAAAGCATCAAAATTGATGTGGCTGGTAGAAACATCCAGATTTTTAAATGTTAGTGTATGTTTTAAAAAAAGATGTGTATGTTTTAGAAAGGATAGTGAGTCCTGGCAATCTCTAACTATAAACATTTGATGCTGGAGTAAATATATCCTATCTTTCTGGCTTCTCCATTGTCATGTCCATCACTAGCCATTATCGGAGAGAGTACAGCAGTGGAGCTGGTCTGTGGGGTCTGGGATCTGGTCTGAGGGGTCTGGGATCTGGTCTGGGGGGTCTGGGAGCTGGTCTGGAGGTCCCCAGCAGTTGACAGGAATGAGGTGAGTGAGGACTCCACCTGATCTGCAGGGAGGTGGACGTAGCATGGCCAAGCACCTCTTATTTAAGGTGCTGTTCATTATAGGTTGACTTTACCTCTCTGTTTCACTCACTTGTTTCATGGGTGAGGGGACTTTTACAGAGCAGCAATACACAATACACTGCTGATTATACCTCAAATTCATCAAAAGTTCAGTTTGAAGAAATGTGGGGTGGGATTTACCTCACCAGATTTAGATACCTGGTTCATGGCAAGATGACCTTCTCTCTAGAATAACCTCTTTCCCTCCATCACATAGAAAAGGGATGCAGCCTCTACACTCCATCAGATTCAGAGACGGGCATTTGATCAGATGGATCTCAGCTCTAGTCTTTTAAGAAAAAATAACTGTGAAGTTATGCCCCAAACCTTGAAACGTACTCTCTTTCGTGTTATCCTGAGCCTGCACTGCATTTCACAACTGGAAGACTTAACACTGGAGAGTGTACCTGTTAAGACATGACAATACCTCAAACCTCTATGTGTTTTTAGAGTCGTGGCTTAGGTAACAAAATTGCACGCAACCTTTTTGTAGAGCTTCTTGAAAGCCTATGTAAACAACAGTTTCTTATCCTCCCTGAGCAGAGGCATGTTTATTGCAGAGGTCGGAGGAGGACAGGACAGGGGATGGGGGTTTAAGAGGAGTTAATAAGCCAGCTGGTTCTTGCAGAGGGTGGAGGTTTCTAAGAGGACTCCTTACTGGTGTTTGCTGGAAAGTTCACCCTGATGCAGCTGCTGGTGAGCAGAGAGGCTACTGGGCCTGTGCTGGCTGGGGAGCTTGCATGGTGCACGCTGCTGAGGCCATGGGAGAAACAAGGCTTTGCTTGAAGCTGCCTGTTGGGAATGGAACAGGGAACTGGCTCCCCTTGAGCTTCAGAAGGGCAGTAGGTAAAAGTTGATGGGAAGTGGGAGATTTCCTCAAAAATCTAGTAGTTGAGCTTCACAATCCTCCCAGGCTACTGCTTAAAAGCAAAAAACCTACCTGGCGTCAGGCAAAGTACTGGGGAGAGCTGAAAGAAGCATTGTGAAGCTCCCTTCCTCAAAGTATTTTGTGTGTGATTGAACCTGGGTTATCTTTGATTAAGAATGTTTCATTTCCCTAAATGAACTCACATTTTAGGTTAAATCCCATACCCTTGATTTCAAGCAAAACCAAATTGCATATATTCAGGATTTTTAATTACTTTAGGTAGAAATTACTTCAGTCACTGGGTGAAATGGAAAAGATATATATAAATAGATTATAACAGTAGTTTGCCTTCTCAAAGAAATTACCTTATATGATTCTTGACATCTGAAAGTTATTTTGCTTCATGCATCTTGTCCAAACACTATATATTTTAGCTATATGGTGACCACACAGTACCTGGGGTCTCTGGGCAGATTAGAGGGGAGGCAGAGCAGCATGATGATGTTTTATGGCTGTTTAACCACTGATTTATTTTTAGTTGATTGAATAACATTGTTATCTGGATTGTGATCACAATGGTGAATGTGACGATTATATCCCAGCAATGAGTTCAAATATAGCCCCTTAAAAGAAGAGGCCTTGCACTTTCCAGAACTGGCTGAATAATTTTGTATGGTTAGTAAAAACAGCAATTAGCATCGTAAAGCATATGTAGTTTCTATAGAAGTTTCTCAGTAGCTTGTAGTGGATTGCTGGGTGCAAGGCAGAATGCAAAAGGATTAGAGCATAGAAGTAACTCTAGATTAGTTTTTAAGTAGAAAATGGTCTCAACTTTTTATTGTCTAAAAGAAGAAGATGCAAAAATGTCACAGCAGCTGACGCAGAAACAGTAAAAAAAAAAAAAGTCTAATTACATCATTCACACACATTCATACACATTGTTTCATGGAGACAGCAGATAAGTGTTCTTTTCTGCCATTTACCATAGATAAAAGATGCGTTTTGGTATGGCAAAAAATGACTACTGCCAACACTCTGTGAAATTCTTTGTCAGTTGGGAAAAAATAAGAAAATTGGTGGTAAAGGGCATATTTTTCTCAGTGGCCGTTGCTGTCTCAAACTGCAGAGATACCCACAGGTTTCCATTGCTCCTTTGTTAACACTGAGCCGAAGCTAAAATAATTCATTGCTCTCTTCCTCATTTTCAAGACAGCAACAAAACAGCGTTAGGGATATTTGGAAATATAAAAGGTATACACAAAATGATATAAATTCTGGCAATATATCATGATTGGCGGATAGGGTACTATTTACTTTGGGGATACACCCATTTTTGTCTATGGATTAGTGGCAGTGAGAATGAATACCTACTTCCAGCTAATTGTTGAGCTCCCACAATGCTTAAGACAGCAGATAAGGCTAAAATAGGTCATCGCTTCATCTGGCAAGTTGTGTAACAAGTTACCAACCTCTCCTCCTCTGTTAAGTGTTTCAGAATTACAGGAAGCATTTCATTTTGTCAGCCTCTACTATGTGGAAACATTAAGGCATGTCCCTGCAAGACTGTTATTTCTAAACCTGCAGCTGGAATGATCTTAAAATGTTTTCCCTCTGCTAAAAGTTACTTTGCACACTCAAGGAAGATTGCCCCGCTGCATGTGTGTAACGTGATAATGTGTGTTTTAAAGAGTGAAAAGCTGGGGATTGTGAAGAGACTCAGAGCAGCTCCATACTATTTTATTTCACAACACACTAAAGCACTAAAGCATCTCTGATGGGATTTTATATTTAGATCTGAACTTGCCTGTGCAGTGGTTTCTAACATAATGCATCCACACGAGAGAAAGCTACAGAAGAAATTAGGGGATAAATTTGTCAGTCATAAGTCTAAAAATGTACTGTTGCAAAGTGGCTATAATAGGAAGGGTTTGTAGTCAGTTATTTATTTGCTGTTTGATGGTAGACTTCACAGATTGATTTTAGAAAATGAGACTGCCTTAACATGAATGATCCACTTTCTCTCATATTTGCGCTGGAAAATAAGGCACTATTGAATGTTTTAAAAGTGCTTGAAGGCTGGGTGTATATCATTGGTATGAGGAAAGTTCTGCACAGAGAGATTTCTGCTGTGCACGTTTCCTCAGGAATTCTCTGGTACAACATTTCGTATCTTCAGATTCTAGTAATCTATGTTTCTTAAAGCTTGTGAAATAACAGCTATTTCTGCCTTAAGTTCTGCAATGGAAAGAATGTTTTAGTTGTGCAAATACACTTTGACATATTGTAGAAAGAGCTAAATATTTATTTTGTTAAGGTTGTGTTTCAAAATAATTTAATTGTCCAAGTAAGGAAAGGTTTGTGAACCGATGAGAGAAATAAAGATGTATCGAAATGTGCAACACATGACCGTAAATCCCATTTCAAAAATAAACTGGAGCTAAACTAACGAACTGAGTATTTGAGCAGAGTCAACCTTCACTTGAAAGATACCTGCTCTGCTAAGGAAAACTGTGTTTTTCTAAAAAGCCATTTTCATGAAGGGCAAAGGCCTACTGTTGGGAGGGCTTTTTTTTTTTGAGGGTTATCCTTATTTTCCTCCAAGCATGGGGGTCACTCCATTGCTCTACAGTTGGGCTTAGTTTCTGTTCCTTCATACGGAGGGCTTCATTGTATTCTCTCAGAAAATAAGAGCCCAAGGATGTGAAAGCACAGAAAGATTCTTTAAAAAGCTCTGGCCATGACATGGCCTGTCTTAGAACATGAATATCCAGACATTAAGTTTGTTGCTTTAAGCTTCTTAAGACTGAGGTTTGTACTGATTGTTAGTTACTGCTTTTCATTAAAGACATAGAATCATAGAATGGTGGGGGTTGGAAGGGACCTCTGGAGATCATCGAGTTCAGCCCCCTTGGATGCAGGATCACCCAGGGCAGGCCACACAGGAACACATTGAGGTGGGTCTTGAAAGTCTCCGGAGAAGGAGAATCCACAATCTCCTTAGGGAAATGTTCTGCCCAGAAAGAGGACCAGTGGTGTTTAAGAAACAGAAAGGAAACAACGGTGTAATTTTTTTTACTCGCGCTAATAAGAGAGCTTTTTTACTGTCTAGCAGCATTACCACCTGCTTCTTTCTTCCTGCCTTTCCTTACATCTCAGTACAACAAAGTATTTGCAGCTGATCCCAGGAGCTGACCGAAGCTGTGGTGGTCATAACCACACACCCGGGAAGTCTTCCTCCTCCCTGTCCCGCTGTGCGAAGGCAGGCTTACGGCGCAGGGCACGTCGCTTCTCCCACCGGTGCCCGTTCTCCGCGGCAATGCCGGTCGCTGGGTTCCTGCGGCGGGGCCAGCGCCGCAGTCCGGCAGGGAGCCTGGTTGTGTGGGGCCAAGGGAAGCAGCGCTCCGAGGCTGGTTGCTGGGTTACTTAATGTTGTGCTTCAAAAGAGCAAAACAGACCAAGAAAGGGGAAAAAAAAAAAAAAAAAGCGTACGCTGGAAAGGGAGAGAGAAAAAAATACTCCTGTATCTTTAAAAATCATACTTTATTTGCTGTCAAAACAAACTGGCATACCTCTGCCGCTATCATGTGGTATTTGTTGGTTGCTGATGCAAAGAAGCGAGACATCTGATAAAAGTAAATTTTCTTGGCTGAGGAAGGGAAGCGGGAAATTATTCAGAAATGTAAAAAAACCTGTAAATTAAACGGCAAGTGCATCTCTCAGCAAAGGACTCAAATGCGTGGAAGTGTCTAGGGAATTCAGACTACTCAGTAGGCTTCTCCGCCTCAGAGAACGGTTTGATTTGTTGTAGTTTTTCAATTCTTTAATGAAAGAAATTATTATTAATAATCTTTACCGCCCATCATTAATGAATTAATGTAATTAATCATATATTTGATAATGAAATATCCCACTGGAAGGGACAAGCTGCAGTACCCGAGTCCAGCAGATCTGCATCTCGAGGAGTTGGAGGAGGCGGTGAGGGGGGGCGCGGAACAAACACACCGCCCCCCCCCACTTACGCGCGACCCGTGCGACGACGCTCCCGCATCCCGCCGCACGCAGCCCCGCCCCGCCCCCACCGTGACGCAGGCGGTAGCGTTGGTCACGTGTGGCGGAGGCGGAGGCCCGGCCCGCCGCACCCGGAGCCGCCGCCATGCCGCTGCCCGGCCGCCCCCGCCTCGGTTTGGCGGGTCTCGCAGCGGCGGGACTACAGGTCCCGTGGCGCCCCGCGGCGCGGCGCGGGGCGTGGCGGCGGAAGGGGCGCCGCTCCCTGGCGGCGGCGGGGGGCAGCTCTATCCGGGCCTTTGCCGCTCTCTCTTCCTTTCGCGCCGGCGGCCGCTGCGAGGCGGCGAGTCCATGTGCGCACGGCGCGGCGCGGCCCCGGCCCCTGCCCTTCGCCTCCTCCTCTTCCCCCCGCCGCCGCCGCCATGGACCCCAACACCATCATCGAGGCCCTGCGGGGTACCATGGACCCGGCGCTGCGAGAAGCCGCCGAGAGGCCGCTTAACGAGGTGAGGACGCCGATGGGGCCTGGGCCGGGGCCGCGGCCGCCGCGATAAGGGACAGCGGTGTGTAGGGCGGGGGGACCGCGCGGGCGGCGGGGCCGGGGCAGGCCTGTTAGAGGGGCAGGCGCGGCGGGGGCGGCGGGCAGGGACCGAGGGCGGGGGGGGCG
>JAAGNO010016589.1:13142-28147 GCA_033439905.1 Ceryle rudis | reverse complement strand
ATATACACACATAAATGTTCTCTCCTTATATATACTTCTAATGCTAGGATTAAAAATAGATCAGCTTTCATTCTACTTGTTCTAACTCCATGTAAGTTATTTGTTAATTAACTGCAAGCCTGCAAATTTTCAGAAATTATTAGGGCTAAAGCTAATTTTCATCAGATGTTAGATAGTCCTTTTATACTCTGTAATATCAGTAACCAAGTTGTCCATTTGAATTGTCAGACTTCAGATGGTATGGGAAAGGAGATTAAATCTGACAAGATCTCATACTACTGAATGTTAAATGAATTACTTATTCAATAAATATAATGCAAGTGGAAAAACAGGCCCAGCACTACAGGTGGAAATTAATTAATGATTGCTTAGAGCTTGGCATTACTGTGGTTAGTTTTGTGCAAATATCCTCTCAGTTCTTAGTGCCATTCAGAAAACCATCTAAAACGTTGGAAACTATCTATACTAGAATAAACAGCAAAAGAGAAGATGTCATACCACTGGATGAATGCACAGGGTACCCCTGTGTTCAGCAGAGTATGCAACTCCAAACCGCTCAGTTAAAAAAGATTATAGAACTACAAGAGGGAGATGGGGATAATAAAAAGTATGGAGAAGTTGCACTAAAGAAATAACATTTTTCATCCTGGAAAAAGGATGACTGAAGGAGAATATGGTAAAGGATAATAAAAATTGTGAATGACACAGGAAAGACTAACTGTTCCTTTTTTTCCTCATAATTTATGTTGCTGTTCCAAATTCTTAATCACCAGGTGAAAGTTTTAAAGTAAACCAAAGTGTTTGCCCACATCACATAACTCACTTCCACAGTATACTATAGATACCATTATTTTGATCAGTTCAAAAGTAATTAGACAAATTAATAGGATAGAAAGAATCCATCAGGAATGCAATGTGAGGGAAGAAGAACTGAAAACTTCACATTGTCTTCAGTTCTTTCTGTAGGTGTCCTCTGATGGAAACCAGACATTGGGCTAGATGGGCCTTTATTCTGCTCCAGGAATTTTTATGTAATCCAACATAGTAATTATTTGAGAGCTTATAGACATAAGATTAAACCTTTCATAGAATTTATTCAGTGGCTTCAGGAGGGTCTTCCTCTTTGTTTCATCCAGATGGAGATACCTCAGGAGTCTTTCCTAGTTTGGCTCCCATCCTTAGGTGAGGCATTACAGGCATTGCTTTCACTGGAAAGGATCGCAGTCTGGAAGCATTTGTCCTTATATCCTTGTTTTATCCCTGGCATTGCCTTGTGATTCAGGCCTTTTCTCACAGTTTTCCTGTAACTCAGAGATTTGATGCTTAAGAGGAATTTTAAGACACTTCCTCCAGAGTTACATACTATCTTCTATTTATTTGATGAAATTATATCCCTTGGAAATGGATAAGTACAAATGGGTTTTTTAATTTATTTTTATGGTAAACAAAACACAGGGATAGCTTTTCTGTTTCTTACCTTAACTAAATTTTTTAAAGGAAATCTTCCCTGCCAGCTGATGCCAAGTCATGGTTTCAGTGTCTGAGGAACTTTACAGAAAATAATAAAACTTAATATTGTAACAGCAGAGTAATCCATACAGTTTGTTTTTAGCTCTCGATCCAGACATATTCTGGACAGAGTAATAATTTGGCAGCTTTGGAATTCTATTTAATGCAGACTGATGACCCTGAATATTTGACTTGTATGGTATCATGGCAGTAGCCTTACTGCATCTTTAGTACTGATGTTTCATAAAGCAGAAGAGCTATGTTCCCCTTGATTTTTTCTTGACCTTGAGTAGGCAAAAATCTGATGCCAGAGTAATGCTGTCATCTCTAGTAAGTGATATCATTTAATTTGTCCCAACACCTGCAGTGTTATCTGAGATGTCCTAGAGTCTGTCTGGGACATCCGATCAGAATTAAGTCACATGAAGAGGTATACCGAAATTATTGTTGTATATATGGTAGATGAATAACAAATGATTATCATTTCCAGGTAATATTTGAAGTTGCTTTCAACAGTGCCAAGGGAGGTTACGTTGCCCTTGATGACATTTCTTTCTCTCCAGTTTACTGCAGCAATCAGACAGGTTTGAGTTCTTATTGCTATTTACCTTTCTCTTTTTCTCCCTTTGCTCTGCCCCTCTGAACTGTCAGTACGTGCAATATATGGTAGTCATGTGCAGATGCTGCCTTCTCAACTGGCCAGTACCATTAGGATCCTCTTCCTCCTGGTAACAAAAGAGAGATAAACACTAATGCCATTCATTTGATCCAGAAATAAATCTTTAATGTTTCCTCTACAAATACCTCACCTCAGGGATCTGAAACTGGAGCACTGGACTGAATGCTGTATTTACATCACTTCAGATTTTGAACAAATTACCACTTGCAGGGCTGTTGCAGAAAATTAAGGGGATCTCCCCAGGTGTGGTATGAGGAAGAAAATGTCTGGCTTTTCATCACTGCTGATGTAGGGAATATCTTCTTCCATGCTGCATGCCCTGAGGTGTCCTTCAGAGACAAAATGGGAGCTTTGTCTTCCTGTCTTCACTCTTTCAGGAGGTGTTATTTATCTCAAACAGTGACTGTCATGTTTTTATTAGGTTTTCTTAGCACCAGCAGTCAGCTAAATTTACATGACCTCTGCTGTCAAAGCACTTAGGCTGAAGGACTTCATCATTTGTGAATGCAGCCTCTTGAGTAGCTGTGTACTTGTTGCTTGGGCTTTTCTGTAGTGACAAGCAATAGTCAGCAGTAAATTAGTGGTTTCCCACTGAGGTCATCCATTCTTTTGTTCACAAGTTTGAATTTTTTGCTACTGTTTTCAGGTGATCAAGGAAAAAAGTATTTTTAAGGCTTTTTTATCAGCTTGGTGTCTCTGCTAGCTTTACCTGCACTGCTCAGGTATCAATAGGGAGTAGATTCCAGATGTTACTAATCCACAACCCTTGGCTGCATAAATCTAATTCTTCCATTAACTCCTCAATGCTTGTGATGTTTTTGCTTTGTTCTGCAACAAAAATCCTGAGCTGTATTTGCCGTATGCCATAGATTGGAGCTGTGTGCTCATCTCTATTTTACATTTTAAATTTCAGGTGGCTTATATATGTTGAGGTATAGGATAAATTTTATAGTATATTCTACCCAAACCCCAACTTAGTCACACTGTTGCAGTCCAAGTTCACAGCCTACTCTGGCTAGTAAATTTGATAGGTTCAGCTAGATCTTTGCCAGCTAACTCTGACTTTGATATCTTGGTTTCTTTTCTTTTTCTATTTGAGAAATGAATGCAAATTATTTGCTCTATATTTTGTTGAAATACAACAAAACAGGTTAATCCTTGAGACTTGACCCCTATTTCCATCTTCAATTGTTTTGAGTAGAGATACTAAAAAACGGGACATCTCCATTCTCCTTGTATTAAGCCATATCAGTGTATATAACATGATTAAGTTTCTTCCTCATTTTTCAAGGAATCAGAGAATCATAGAATGGTTTGGGTTGAAAAGGACCTTTAAACATCATCTAGTCCAACCTCCCTGCAATGGGCAGGGATATCTCCAACTAGATCTGGTTGCTCAGAGCCCTGTCCAGCCTGACCATGAATGTTTCCAGGGAGGGGGCATCTGCCACTTCTCAAGGAAACCCATTCCAGTGTTTTACTACATTCTGTAAAAAATTTCTTCCTTATGTCCAACCTAATTCTACCCTCTTGTCATTTAAAACCATTCCCCCTTGTCTTGTCACTACACAGGCCCTGCTAAAAAGGTCCTCCCCATCTTTCTTGTAAGACCCCTTTAAGTATTGAAAGGCAGCATTAAGGTCTCCCTGGAGCTGTCTCTTCTCCAGGCTGAACAACCCCAGCTGTCTCAGCTTTTCTTCATAGGAGAGCTGTTCCATCCCTCTGATAATTTTTGTGGCCTCCTTTGGACTTGCTGCAAGAGGTCCACGTTTGGTTTTGTGTTGGGGACCTCAAAGCAGGATGCAGTACTCTTGGTGTGGTCTTACCAGAGTGGAGTAGAGGGGCAGAATCACCTCCCTCAACCTGCTAGCCACACTTTTTTTGATGACCAGGATATGGTTGGCCTTCTGGGCAGAGAGCACACATTGCCGGCTCATGTCTAGCTTTTCATCTACCAGTACCCCCAAGTCCTTCTCCAAAGGGATGCTTTCAATCCCATCATACTCCAGCCTCTATTGATACTGAGAATTGCCATGACCCATGTGCAGGACCTTGCACTTGGCCTTGTTGAACCTCATGAGGTGCAAAAGGGCCCACTTCTCAAGCTTGTCCAGGTCCTTCTGGATGCCTCTGGCATGTCAGCTGCACCAGTCAGCTTCATGTCATCTGCAAACTTGCTGAGGGTGCACTTGATCTCACTGTCTGTGTCATTGATGAAGATATTGAACAGCACTGGTGTCAGTATGGACCCCTAAGGGACACCACTTGTCACTGATATCCTATATATTGAGCCATTGACCACTACCCTCTGAATATGATCATCCAAACAATTTGTTATCCATGAAACAGTCCATCCATCAGATCCATACGTCTCCAGTTTAGAGAGAAGGATGTTGTGGGGGACTAAGTCAGAGGCTTTACAGAAGTCCAGATAGATGCTCTTCCCTTGTCCACTGATGTAGTTACTCCATCAGAGAAGCCCACTAGGTTGGTTGGGCAGGATTTGCCCTTGGTAAAGCCATGCTCACTGTCTCAGATTACCTCCCTGTCCTCCATGTGCCTTAGCACAGCTTCTAGGAGGATCTGTTCCATGATCTTCCAGGCACAGAGGTGAGGCTGACAGCTCAATAGCTCCCAGGCCCTTTCTACCCTTTTTAAAAATGGGTTCAACGTTCCTTGTCCCAGTCACCAGGGACTTCACCTGACTGCCATCAGTTTTCAAATATCATGGGGAGTGGCTTGGCAGCTACATCAGCCAATTCTCTCAGGACTCTGGGCTGCATCTCAGACAGGTCCCACAGGCTTATGTATGTTCAGGTTCTTCAGGTGGTCACAAACCTGATCTTCACATACAATAGGAGGGACTTTACTCCCCTGGTCCTCATCTTGTGGTTTATTAACTCAGGAGATGTGAGAAGAGAGGCTGCCAGTGAAGACTGCGGCAAAACTGTTGAGATCCTCAGCCTTCTCCTCATCTGCTGTTACCAGCTTGCCAGTCTTGCTCATCAGAGGGGTATACTTTCTTTGACCTTCCTTTCCTGGCTGACATACCCGTAGAAACCCATCTTACTATTCTTTACACCCTTTGTCAAGTTCAGCTCCAGCTGCACCTTGGCCTTCCTGACCCCATCCCTACAGAACTGGGCAGCATCCCTGTTCTCTTCCCAGGATAGCCATCCCTGCTTCTACTGCCTGTACAGTTCCTTCTTGCTCTTTAGTTTGACCAGCAGGGCTCAACTCAACTATCCCCTTCTCTTGCCTTCCTTGCCTGATTTCTTACACCTGGGGATTGAGAGCTCTTGCACTCTGTGGAAAGTGTCCTTAAAGATCAGCCAGCTCTGTTCTGCTCCCTTGTCCCTGAGGGCAGTTTCCCAGGGTGGCCTATTGAGTAAGTCCTTGAAGAGCTGGAAGTTCTCTTCCCTAAAATTCAGGGTCCTGACTTTACTCCTTGCCTGACCCATATCCCTCAGGACTGCGAACTCCACCAGTGTGTGAACATGCCAGCCCAGGCTGCCTCCAATCTTGACATCACCAATTAGCTCACTTGTGTTGATGACCATCAGGTCCAGCATCACATCATCTCTGGTAAGTCTGTCTATTACCTGGCATAAGAAGTTATCCCTCATGCATTTCAGGAGTCTCCTGGATTGCCTGCAGCTTGCCATACTACGCTTCCAGAAGGTGTTGGGGTGGTTGAAGTTCCCCAGCAGGATAAGAGCCTGTGAGTGTGAAGCCTCAGGCAGCTGAAGTAAGAATGCTTTGGCAATAGGGTCCCCTTAATTAGGCAGCCTGTAGTAGACACCAATCACGAGGTTCCCTTTGTTGACTTACACTCTAATTGTTACCCATAAGCTTTTGTCCTGCTCATGGCTGTTCCTCAGGGACATCTCTAGACACCCTATCTATTTCTTGATATAGGGGCAATATCTCCACCCCTTCTTTTTCACCTGTCCCTTCTGAACAGCCTGTAGCCATTGATAGTTACACTTCAGTCATGGGACTTGTCCCACCAAGTTTCAGGAATGGCAACAAGGTTGTAGCTTTCTTGCAGGATGGTGGCTTCCAACTCCTCCTGTTTGTTGCCCGTGTTGCACACATTGGTGTAGAAGCACTTCAACTGGGCTATTGTCTGGGCCACCTTCTTAGAGGAACTCCCTTTAATACCTTTGAGATATTTTACCGTGTTTCCTTATTGGCACCTATTACCTCAGGAGCCCCTGGCTCATCTCTCTAAAACTTCAAGTGTGCTGCAGTGTCCTCAGTATGACTCAGAGCAACAGGCTGAGGGCACTTGCTAGCACCTCGTCCCTCTAACCATGGTGTGTCATCCCACAGCTTGTCACAGGCAAGCCTGATACTATCTACCTCCCCTTTCAAGTCTAGTTTAAAGCCCTGTCAATGATCCCCACAAGCTCCTGAGCAAAGACCCTCTTCCTGCTTTGAGGAAGATGAATCTCATCTGTTTCCAGCAAGCTTGCTGCTATGTAGGCCATCTGCTTATCAGAAAACCCAAAACTGTGGTGGTGACACCAGCCACTGAGACATGTATTGATAGACTGTGTTCATCTGTTTCTTCCAATGTCACTGGCCGCAGCTGGAAGGAGAGAGATAAAAATAACCTGTGCCCCAGATTCCCTTACTAACTGTCCCAAGGCCCTGAAGTCTCTTCTGATTGTTCTTGGACTAAAGGGTTCATCTCCACTCGCAAGAAAGGTTAGTAACAGGTAATAGTGTGAGGGCCATACCAAGCCAGGAAGTTTCCTTGTAATGTCCTTACCTCAGGACCCAGGGAAGCAGCAGAATTCCCTAGGAGGAGAGTCTGTTCTGCAAATTGGATCTTCCATTCCCCTCAGAAAGGAGTTGCCTACAGCTTTAGCCTGTCTTTTCTTTCTTGTGAAGGTGGTTGTGATAGGGAGTTTAGGTCTTTCTGACCTTGGTGACACCTCTGGTGTAGATGGACCATCATCCCCATCCTCCATTGACTGGCCTGCCACATCCAGAGCCTCATACCTGTTGTACAGAGGAACCTGATGGCATGAGGTGGACATGGAGGGAGTTTGCCTCACACCCCTGAGCATGGACTTGTCTCCATTGACTCCTTTCATTTAGGCTGCTGCTGTCAGCCCAGTGAGAGGAGGATACAAGGTCCCTTTGAAATTGGGTATTTTCTGGTAGGTGCTCCTGTTTTTCTGTCAGGGAGGGCAAATCTCAGCTCCACCTTTCTAGAACTTTTGATCAAAAAAGGTCTCACTGTTAGCCAATGAAGGGAAAAGTTACCAGAATATTAAACTTGCTCACCAAAGGATGAATCAAAAGATGATTTTAATGCTGCATGGACCTGGTAATGCTCCAATTACTTTTTCTCTAGCTAGGAAAGCAGAAGGGGGAGGCCAGGGCTGCCTCCTTTTTCTCTGTAGGCAGAGGAAGACACATGGGCAATGCTTAGATCTGGCTTACTTGAGGCTGAAAACATCACAGGCTTCTCTTGAAAGCCAAAATTTTGGCCCGTGTCCCTGCCCTTGCCAGGACATCCCTCTTCTGTGCAGGAGAGTCATGCAAGCTGCTGTAGAGTGATGCTTACAGGGTCCTGACTCCTGGCCTAGCCAAAAATTGCATGACGGCTTTGGCTTGTGTCCCTCTTTCCCCCAACATCTGGTACAAATAGCTGATGAGGCTTTTAAAGAAGTAGAAGTGCTTTAGTTAAAAGCACCCATTCATCAGGGCGATTTTTTCATACTGAAGTAAATCCTGACCTGTGAATTCCATGTCACAGATCAAGAGGGAGACATCAGCAGGGCTGTGAGGCTTAGCATAGCTTTTAATTGACTTCACTATAATGGTGCAGCTTGCTTTGCTGCAGTGCTAAAATGCATGAGGCATAGCTGCAGAGGTCAGTAACTCTGAGGTGGTACATGAATGAAGAGCTATTTAACTTATGTACTTATGACATGCATATGCACAGATATTATACATGACTACAAAAGTGTTTTTTAAAAAGTGCTCTCTAAAAGAATATGAACTGTTGGTGTTATAAAGTTATACCTTGGAAACTGAAAGGAATATATGATCCCCATGCACACATATGCACACAGTGACACTCGTTTTGTCCAAATATCTTTTGAATGAAGGAGCAGGATGAAAAGAAATGGTCTGAATGACTTTGTGCATTATGTCCTGAAGGAAGAATCTTCTCTTAATATCTGTAGCTTATTTGTATTTTATAGGAGCTGGAAAGGAGGTTTCCTCCCAGCTCCAACAAAAAAATTGATAGTTTGATATAATTTTGACTTTACACGATATATGTGTAACATCATTGCACATGCTCAGAGTATACTTTGGCATCCCTGTGCTTCAAATGTTTATCTGTGCTCTTCCTAACAGAACGTATGCATCTATCTTTTAGGAACTCCATTCAATCCGGTGAAGGTAGGCTGCAATTTTGAGGTTGATCTGTGTAATTTTTACCAGGATCACAAAGATGGCCCAGGATGGAGCAGAGTGAAAGTGAAGCGTAATGTGTATAGAGCAGGAGATCACACTACTGGGTTTGGTAAGTCAGAACTCCTTTTCACTGAAAGAGTCAAACTGGATATACAGATTCTTGGAATCATAGAATGGTTTGGATTGTAAGGGACTTTGAAGGTCGTCTAGTTCTAACCTCAGTGCTCTGGGCAGGGGCAACTTTCTCTAAACTAGGTTGCTCAAAGCCACACCCAGCCTGTCCTTGAACATTTCCAGGGAGATAAATCCCCAGGTTAAAGGTTAACCTGTTGTATCATTGTTCACTCTGTTGAATAATGTCATCAGCACACTGGTTAGGCCGCCTCACTGCAACTCCCTGACATTAAAAATCAGTGTACACACACCTAGCTGTGACTCTGGGTGTGCCTCCCCACATGTAAAGGGGGAAGGTCACCTACTGAATAGTCACACAGGGCTATCAATCAGAATATTGTCACTGTACTACTTTAGTCACCGAAGGAATGATTCCACAAAAATAGGCAAACAAATATGATAGTAGCCTAATGTATTACTTTTAGTATAGAGGAATGGTAGGCTCTTAGCTCTTCCAGGCTTAGGATAGTTGGCATTTTTAAGGGAACACTGTGAAATGTTGCATAGTGAAGCCACATAGTGAAAAGTACCGAAAATCACACATCTATTTGTGTATTCCTGAACCATTTTAGCTTGAAGTAGCTAGGTTGATTTTAGAAAAAATCTTATTTCCTTTCAAAGACAGTGTGACAAATTCTTTCCTGACAGTAAAAGCTGTTTTTATAACCAAAGTCTGATGCAATAGTGTAAGCTGCTTTAATAACAAATCATCCGTGCTAATTGTGTATTAGAAATACTCAATAATTGTGCTGTTTTTCAGGTTATTACTTGTTGGCGAACACAAAGTTTACATCACAGCCTGGGTATATTGGACGTCTGTATGGCCCAACCCTGCCAGGAAACTTGCAGTTTTGTCTGCGTTTTTATTATGCCTTATATGGTTTTTTCAAAATGAGTGGCACTCTTGCTGTTTATATCTTTGAGGAGAACCATGTTGTTCAAGAGAAAATCTGGTCAGTCTTGGACTCTCCAAAGGGAGTTTGGACTCAAGCTGAAATCTCTTTCAAAAAGCCTATGCCTTGCAAGGTAAGAGCCAACTCTCCAACTCTGCCCAATTCTGGATGGGGAGTTTTGTTGTCTTCACCTCTCAAGGTTCTTTTTGATCTGGGTATTAATCCTAACTGAGCTATACCTGCAAAGTAAAACAGTTCCCCAGGAACTACAGTGAGTTGCCCATGGAAGTCCTGATAAAGGGCTTTCATACCAGGAACAGGTCAGTGCAGCCCTGGTGTCCTCAACTAGTGCCCTGTAACTACAACACAGTATTTATGAAGATTTCACCTGAGGAGTTCTAAACAAGAGTGTCTTGTTTTTTCAGCAAGCTCCCCATTCACTCTTTTTTTTTGTTTGTTTCCTATGTGGTTACAGATTTTAATATATGTAAAAGGTCAGTACTGGCAATTTCTGGTCAAAATGGCAAGCTGATACTACTTTCTTAAACTCAAGCACTGTGTTAAAATACGAAACCAGAAGTCAGTGTAATTTAGAGCAATGGACTTGAAGTATTTGCAATGTCTGGTTGGAGAGGTCATTTTGTTATCTGAGCAAGTTAATAATAATAATATAATCTTTCATATCATCCCATGAGTAAGTGCTCAAGGTGTTGTTATTCATCATCTCCACTTCTTTTGCAAAGACTGACTCTTACACAGATTTGTGTAGGTGCTACTTCTGCGGTTATCCTGATTCCTGTAATGGGTTTTCACTATCTATGACACTATCTAGGGGAGGACCATATGGATCACTACTTGATGACACTGAGATAAATTCAGCTTTTTTTTCAGTGTGATAGTACTTGTCTTGCAACTCAAGTATTTCTAAATTATAGACAAACGTCTTAAGCATTTTTCCCACTATAATTTTTTAAATGGCAGTAGTTTTACTGAGTTTCATTTTTCTTAAAGAAAAAAAAAAAACAGAATTATTTTCTTAGAAATAAATTCACAGTAAAAGGTCACCAAAGACAGTGTTGCCTAACTATGTTAAAAGGCAAATTTCCACTGAAAATTTCAGACCTAATTGTTAGCTACTGCTTTCTCTCACGTATTTGATAATTGGTGTAGGTTTTATCTACATACTTTTTTTTTTTTTTTTTATAAAATTTAATAGAAATTCTAATTCCCTTTGAACTGATATAGAAAAAAACAAAAGAGAATTTTATTACTGCCCAGCAACTTCATGATAGAAATGTCTCTCACAGTATCATCCCAAACTATTTTCAGAAAAGTATTTTTCTCTTTTTTTAAATAATGAAAAGGTATTGGTTAAAAAGGCAAGCTTATAGCATACCATGCCATGTCCTGCTTATGTATTTCTTTATTACATCTAAAACGGTTTCGTAGCTTATGTAGCATAATACATTGTATGAGTAATGATGACAGCTGAGTATGTCTGTTAAAAATGTTTGTAGCCTTTGAGGTGACAGTTGTCTTAGCATCTGATATTTACATGGAAAATACAAATTTATAAAGAACTATTTTTATGTTTTCCTATAAATTAGTATGTGTAAAACACTTGTGAAAAAGCTTGCCTGGGATGGCAAGCTTTTAATGAATTGCAGCTTTCATGTCTGTAGCTACCAGTCTGTCTGTAGGCAGTAAGAAATGAGGACAGCGGTACAGAGGAGAAAAAAGAAGTCAAGGGAATATCCCCACTGCTTCTGAGTCCAAAGGTCTGCGGGAGGGAAGAAACCTGTTCTCTGCAGCAAGAGGGTTTGTGAGCCTCCAGCAATTCTCAAAAGCCTGCAATGGGTCCTTCAGGTCTTGTGATGGGAACGCCTTCTTTCCCATGGAAACAAGTTGCAAAATGTTTCTGTCAAGGAGGCATTCCTCAAATATCACAAAAAGTGAGATTTATTAGGCTGTAGAGAATTCAGCATGTGTTCAGCATGTAATTCAAACATTCCCTAGCCAAATAATTGTGCATTTGGGGTGTATGTGTGAAGTTCTGCCTTAGACTTGGTTTAAAGCTGTTATCTTACACTGTCTTTTTTCCTGGATTGGAAGATTAAATTAGGTTTAGAATAGGGATTAAGTTGCAGTTTTGCATATGTAGTAGATGCCATTTGTACATAATAAATAATGCACAAGCTATAACGTGCTGAATTTTGTATAGCAGTTTTATGGGTTTTATGATGGCTGGGTAATATATACACTATCAGTTTGTAAAGTGAACCTGATTCTGGCTTTTCCTTGCAAACTTATGTCCAGCTCTTCAACCTGAATACTTGAAAATTCCTTACATGCTTTATTTTGTTTGTTTCTTTCTTTCCAAGCCAACAGAAGACAGTGAAGGAGCACTGTGTGATGTTACATAAACACTTAGGTTAGTTACCTGTAGAGATGAGTCTGTCTAGGACCTAGGGAAATAGCTGACATGGAACACTCATTTCAACAACTGTCTTCAATATAGGCCATCAGTGGAGGTGCATCATAGCATGTTTTGCCTGACAGCAAAGGGTAGTGGGAACCAGCAAGTCAGGCGTTACACTTCAGGCTCTGGAAGGGGGGACAGTATAGAGAAACAAGTTCACTGAATCTTTCTTTCTCTTTTTTCTGTCTCCTCCAGCCTGTCTTTGCATCTCTCACTTCCTCACTGATGCAACTTTGTCTTATCTATCCTGATCCATAGGCAGCATTGCTCCCATTCCCCACCTTACTCCTGGCTCCTCAGCTTTAAACAGTGCAATTTTTTTTCGCTCTAATCCTGCCCATGTACCAGTTCTTAAAAATCTTGTTTTTTCAAAAACTAATGACCTGACAGAAAGCACAATTCTGACACAAAGACCAAACCCTGACACATTTCATGCTTCTCTTCCAAAACCTAGGGGTGCCCAAGCTTTTCAAAGAATTTTTTAAACAGGGGCAAAATAAAACCTTTTTTTTCCCTAGCCTTGTTCTCAGAAATGATGGAACTGTTTTGGCTTAAGTCTTCCAAAACAAGCCTAAAGCAAGGACCCAGCATGCAAAATCTGAGCTGAAATCACTGCATCTTGGCAATGTTATAAGCAACTGAAAAATGGAGCGAGGTGGTCTCAAAATAGGATAGGGCTACCAGCTTTCCTCTAATGCAGATATGGTGGCTAATTTTCCTGTTGCATTTTTTTCTGAGATGCATCATGTGTAGACTTGGATGATAAGAAGTTGTAGGCATGCACAGTAGTTTGGCTGGTCAAATTCTTAGTTACTTGGCATGACTTGTAGATTGGGTCAGTGCCTGTGGAAACAGTAAACAGTCTCCCAGCAGTTCCTTAATGGCCACTAAAGTCAGTGACACAGTCATTAAACTGCTGTGACCAGGGAGTCCTGAAGGTCATAATGGTTTTGCATCCAGAAAGCAGTTGTTCTAAAATACCTAATTACCTATGCCCTTCATCTTTCTTCTACTATGAATACTACTCCTGAGGCTTTGAAAACAGTATAAAATCTGCCTGGTATGTTTCAATTTTGATAACATATTTGCTTGCATCAGGACAATAAAAAGGCTCAAATTTTCATTTTGTGGTTTGTGTAATGGTTTTTGCAAGTTCTTTTTGAATTAGCTAACTGCAGTCTGGCATGGATTATTGGCTTGGGTTCTGTCAGCAGGAAATGTGAAGCTGGCCAACAGGCTTTAATACAACACTTTGAAACTACCACACTGAAAAGGTTAGGTGGGCCTGATTGATCCAAGACAGTCATAAATGTTTATGAATACATGTATATGTATGTGTACAAACTGCAAATATGTATACTATATAATGCTAGTGAGAAGGCAGGAAATTTTAAATACTGATTTTTCAAATTGTACTGGAGGCATTCTTTCTTTTAGTCATTGTAAGTACCTATGATCTTAAACACATACAGTATTGTTTTTATACTCTGTAGTGCCCAGGGAATAAACATGATGAGAAAGAAATAAAGGAAAAAAAAGTCTTAACTTTTATTAAAATAAATGAAAACCTTCATGCTTTGTAGTATAAGCCTCTTAAAGGGCAGCATAAAAATCTACGTCTGAAATATGTAGATCCTTTTGATGTGATTGAATGTACTGTAACTGATCTTCCAGGTCAGTACATGGCAGGAAAAAATCAGAGCTAATTGGAAGAAAAGTTCACATATGTCATGTATAGCCTGGAGATGCTCACATGCACCATGGAGCAAAAATCTGCATTTAAATACTGTATTTGATTGTGTGCATATGTCACCGTAGAAAGATATTTCTTTTATGCAACTTCACAACAAAATCCGAATGCCTAGATTAAAATGAAGGTTTGAGTGCAGTTGGGTCTACTTAGACCAGTTCTGTTCATTTCGGCTAGGTATGGTTCACCATTCTGAAGCTTAGGTTTTCAAAAGCAAACATCTCATATTGTTTATCCATTCATGTAAGTTTTTGCAATGTAACCTAGCACTGTGGTGCTCACAGAAGAACAAATCCTCAGAAAGATAGCTGGCATCATAGTGGTCCACCCTACTTCCATCAGAGTAGTTGTGGCAGCATTTCTTGGGTTTTCATTCTTTCAGTCTACTTTTCTTCCTCTCTGACATTTTTTTTCTCCTCACTCTTCTTCCTCGAGTTCATCAGGTTGTTTCCACCCATCCTCCATAACTGATTTTAGTTGCAGTTGTAAGAAAACAAAATCAAGTGACTGAATGTTGCACTTCAATATTTGCATGGTTTAAAACAAACAAAAGGGAGGGCTTTTTTTGGGAATGACTAAACACTGAAATTCTTTGCTTCAGGATGCTGCAGAGTCCAACAGTATGCATTCATTTAAAAAGGGATTAGGCAAATTTTCTTCTAAGAAACCCTCACTAGAGTCAAATAAAGGAGCACTTTGATAGTATTCTGACACAACTCTTGATCAGCCTTCCCACCATAAGGTGTGCAACCTAAAGAGGATATCAGTGTCCTGTATACATTTCTCTACAGGCAGCATTCTCTACTGGACAGTGCAATCTAAGGAATACAGATGTACTGTTAACAGGCTGTGGCCCTAGGTTGTTCTGTTAGCTTTATGTTTCTTTCATTGTTTGTTTCTGCAACTCATTTGCCCTTGGAGAGGAAAGATTTTCAAAAATATTTGTTCAAATGTCTTAAGCTTATTACTAGTGTTAGCCTATTATTTATGTGGAAGCTTTCATTGTCAGTTGGGCCACCTTGTGACAAAGCTCCGAGCTGTGAAGGAAGTTAGCTGGGAAACTGCTGCAGTATGGAAAGG
>JAAGNO010016588.1:0-10637 GCA_033439905.1 Ceryle rudis | reverse complement strand
CAGGGGACCAGGGCTGTCCCTGTGTTGGGTTAGCAGGGGTGGGTGCTCATCCCCCCTGTGTCCGTTTCATCCCCTCTCAAGCTGCTCAGCACCCCACTCCATGTAGCCACCCGGACCGGGCACCTTGACATTGTGGAGCACCTCATCCACTGCGGGGTGGATGTCAACTCCCCAGACAGGGTGAGTGCTGCAGCCACACAATGTGGAGGGGACAATATGATTTCCCCTCCATTGGCTGACACCTCTGGGGGCTCCCAGTACCCACAGTGGGGCACACCTGGATGCACACATGTTCCTGCCACAGAGTGCTGTTGGTTGCAGCCAGGGTTAGGGCGGGCACCATCCCCCTTGTCTTCATGGGGAGATGGATGTGTGGGGAGCTGAGGAGCAGTGCTGGGGACAGGCAGGTCTTCCCTGTCCCTGGAGCTGCACCACGATCCCCAGCCAGGTTGCATCCCTCTCAGGAAGGCGACACAGCGCTGCATGATGCCACGCGGCTCAGCCGCTACAAGATCATCAAAATGCTGATCCTGCATGGGGCTGACATGATGGCCAAGAATCAGGTGAGTGGTTGATAGGGTGGGGTGTGGGCCCATGGTGGGCCATTTGCTGCCACACCATGTCATGCCACCTCAGCCTTTCTCCACCCATTCTTGCAGGCTGGCAAGACCCCAACAGATCTGGTACAGCAGTGGCAGGTGGACACACGCCAGGCACTGGAGACCAAGGAGCAGCCACAGGGCGAGATGGAGGTCCCTGTGTGATGGTGTCAGGCAGGGACCAGGGACCAGGCTTGGCTCTAAGGAGCAGGATCCAGCTGAGACTTGTCCTTGTCAATAAAAGCCAGCAAAGAGCAGTATTTGGCTCCAGGGAACTGTGGCATTGGGCAGCCAGGGGTGCACCAGGGGGTGATGGAGCTGGAAAAGCTGGGTTATCCAGGGAGCTGGGTTATCTGGCAGCATGGATGTGCCTTGCCTCCTAGCACCAGGACCTGAGTGACAGTGACATCATGTGGACAGAATACAAGTGGTTCAAGGGTGGGACTCCTCACTGCAGGTTGCCCTGAATGCTCACAGTGCTTCAAAGTCCCACCCAGGCAAGCTCAGAGAGAAAAACTGCATTGAGGGCAGCTCAACCTGGGTTTGTGCTGTGCTGGAGTCTGGGGTTGCCCTGGGGAGCAACAATTGTACCTCTGCTGGGCAGCCACTGGATGGCTGTTTGTTCTTGCACCTTCCCTGCTGGAAGGACACAGTGGCGCCTCTGCAGGCTGGGCCACTTCTGTAGAGCATGGTGCCCATTGCTCTCTACCCATAAATGCTCCAGTTCCCTCATTTACAGAAGACCGTATACCAACACCCAGAGCAAGCAAATGTTTCCCACAGCCCCAGGATTTCCTGCAATAGAATGTATCATAGAATCATACAATAGTTTGGGATGGAAGGGACCTTTAAAGGTCATCTACTCCAACCTGCCTCCAGTAAGCAGGGACATCCTCAACTAGATCAAGTTACTCAGAGCCTCGTGGAGCCTTACCTTGAATATCTCCAGGGATGGGGCCTCAACTACCTCCCTAGGCAACCTGTTCCAGTGCTCCACCACTCTCATAGTAAAGAACTTGTTTCTAATACCCAATCTAGATCTACTCTAGTTTAAAACCATTGCCTCTCATCCTGTCACCACAGGCCTTTGTAAACAGTCCCATTCTCACCTTCTTATAAGCCCCCTTCAGGTACTGGAAGGTCGTTATTAGGTCTCCCCGGAGCCTTCTCTTCTCCAGGCTGAACAATCCCAGCTCCCTCAGACTGTTTTCACAGGAGAGGTGCTCCAGCCCTCTGACCATTTTCATAGCCCTCCTCTGGACCCGCTCCATCAGGTCCATGTCCTTCCTGCGCTGAGGGCTCCAGAACTGTACACAGTACTCCAGATGAGGTCTTACCAGAGCAAAGTGGCAGAATCACCTCTCTCAATCTTCTGGCCATGCTTCTTTTGATGCAGCCCAGGATGCGATTGGCCTTCTGGGCTGCAAGCACACACTGGCTGCTTGTGTCCAGCTTCTTGTCTACCAGCACCCCCGGGTCCTTTTCTGCAGGGCTGCTCTCTATCACCTCCTCCCTCAGCCTGTATTGATAGTGGGGATTGTTCCAGAACAGGGGCAGGACCCTGCACTTGCTCTTGTTGAACCTCCTGAGGTTCACCTGGGCCCCACTCTCCAGCTTGTCTCAGTCCTTCCGGATGACATCCTGTCCCTCTGGTCTATCAACAGCATGACTCAGCTTCATATCACCTGCAAACTTGCTGATGGTGCACTTGATCTCACTGTCTATGTCATTGATAGAAATATTAAATGGTACAGGCCCCAGTACAGACCCCTGAGGGACACGACTTATCACTGCTCTCCATCTGGACTTTGAGCCATTGACCACTACCCTCCGGATGTGACCATCCAGTCAATTCCTTATCCACCGAATGGTCCACCCATCAAATAGATATCTCTCCAACATGGCAAGTAGGATGTTGTGGGGGACCTTGCCAAAGGCCCTGCAGAAGTCCAGATAGATCACATCCACAGGTTGTCCCTTGTCCACTGACGTAGTCACTTTATCATAGAAAGCCATTAGGTTCGTCAGGCAGGATTTGCTCCTAGTAAAGCCATGCTGGCTGTCTTCGATCACCTCCCTGTCCTCCATGTGCCTTATCAGACCTTCTAGGAGAATCAATGCCCGGTCCCTTCCTGGCCCTGCAGGCCAGCCCTGCAGAGGTCAGAGGGGTGGCTGCCAGTACTGGCAAGTGGAAGGGAAAGTGCAGCTGAGGCAGCCAGGGCTCACTCAGGCTCACTCCTGTGGATGGCTCCTGGAGTGGGGAGAGCATTCTGAGCTTACCTGGTACCACCCCCCATGTTGTCCAACTAGTCTGGTCACGAGTTCCTCACGTGCCCCATCAAATATTAACAGCCCCTGGGCAGGGCAGGTGACACAGCTGGCAGCAGCGCATAGCCACCATGGCACTCAGCACCCGCCTCATCTCGCCCCTCCGGCCTGCCCTGGCAGCTTTGCACTGGGCAGCCCCTGGGCAGCGACAGGGACTCAGCACCCTCCCAGGACCAGAACATACACTCGACCTCAGAGGCATCTTCCCACCCCTTGCCACCCCCTTTTCTGCCATGCAGGAGGTGGACTATGCCCAGCTGGAGGGAAACCTGCACCGCTACACCAGCATTCCCTTCCGAGGTAAACGCTGCCCGCTCCCTCTCTCTGTGGAGGCTCGTACCAGACCCCTGCCCACCACAGGGGCTGTGCAGCAGCATGATGGCAGCCTGTGGGCTTCCCAAGGGTGCTCAGCCTCCAGCTGGACTTTGCTCCATGGCTGGCAGCCCCTCGGGTGACCTCCCTGTGGCCCTTCGCACTACCGGTGTCCAGGCACACATGTGTGTCCTTGCACACCCCCACCGCACTCTGGTGCGTGCTTGCATGCACACTCCATGTGTGTGCAGGCTTGCACAGATACTCCCTGCATAGCTGCAAGCTTGCACCTACCCTCTGCACTCTTGTGCACACTCACACAGATTCAGCTGGACAGGATGTGTGTCTGTTTGATTGCCCAGGAAGGATGGATGGGAGGAAAGGGGCTGCAGGAAGAGGCTGGGAGACACAGGGATGTGCTCCAGGTCTCCCCTCTTCTGACGAGGCTGTGAGTCCGAGGCTTGCCTGGCTGCAGGGACAAGGACAGGAGAGGGCATGCTGTGGGCTGCAGAACCCTGCCTGGGTGCCCAGGATGCCATGGCAGAGCCCAGCAGTGCTGGGCTGGAGCTGGCCTGCATGTGCCTGTGGTGCTGGCAGGGTCCCAAGGGAAGTGTCTGTGTGCCCCAGCTGGAGACAGGGTGGCACAGCCTGGCTGTGGTTACCATTATATACTTCACCAGTGGTGCTGTGTGGGGCAGTTTCTGGGGGATAGAGGCAGGCAGGTGGGATGCTCAGCCCACAGAATGGCATGGCGTGCACAAGGTTGCCTGGGTAGGGGATGGCACCACTGGTGCTCAGTGCACTGTGGGTGGGCACTGCCATATCGGAGGCACATACACACCTGTGACCTTTGGGGGGGAGCCCAGGGCTTTGCAGGTCACCTACAGAAGCTTCCTGACAGAAGGGAGCTCCTGCATGCAGTCACTGGGCCGCTCTGGGTGCCTGGTGTACACCCAAGAGTGGCAAGCAGAGAGGGCAGAAAAAGCTGCCCTGTGGGCAACCATCTCCTTTGTCTGGGCACTGCCCTCCCCAAGCTTGTGTTTCAGGGCTGGTGGTGTTGGGCTCCAATGGAGAGTACCCCTACCTGGCACCCCGTGAGCGGCTGGATGTGGTGAGCTGCGTGCGACAGGTTCTGCCGAAGGACCGCTTGCTGCTGGCTGGCTCGGGCTGTGAATGTGAGTACCTGCATGGGCAGCACAGGGCCATGTCTGTCCCCTGGGGCATCCCTCACACCTCTGCCTCCTCCCCAGCCACCCAGGCCACCATCAAGCTAACAGTCAGCATGGCAGAGGCAGGAGCCGACGTGGCACTGGTTGTGACACCCTGCTACTACCGAGGGGCCATGACCAGCACTGCCCTGGTTCAGCATTACACAGAGGTGAGCTGTGCCCAGTGTCCACCAGCAGCCCCAGCTAGGGCAGCAGGATGGGGAGCGCATCCTGCACATCTTTGACCCACCCCAGCTGCTGAGCTCTGCCTGACTGCCCACAGGTTGCCGATGCATCCCCCATCCCCATGGTGCTCTACAGTGTCCCTGCCAACACCGGCCTGGACCTGCCCCTGGAGGCTGTCCTCGTGCTGGCTCAGCACCCCAACATCATTGGAATCAAGGACAGCGGTGGGGATGTGAGTGGGGCAAGGTTTTCCCAGGACTGGCTGCCTCCAAACCTGACCCTGTGCTGGGGATGGGGAGCTGGGACTTGCAGCCCTCCCCTAAACTCTGGGGATGTCAAATGAGCCCCATGGGGGGAGCTGGAGTGATGCTCGCCCCAGGGCACAGTGTGTCTTTCCACAGATTACCCGCATGGGGTTGATGGTCCACAAGACACGGCATGAGGATTTCCAGGTGCTGGCGGGCTCAGCCGGCTTCCTGATGGCAAGCTATGCCCTGGGTACGTGCTGCTCCTCAGCCCGCGGCACACAGTGCTGCCCTGGAGGCACTGACAGGGACTGGTAGTTGAGTGGGGGGAGGCAGGTGAGGGGTGGTGATGCCCAGGAGGCACTGGCTGGACACAGTGTATTGAGCTGGCTGCCAAGGTGCCCTGGTGTCCCCAGGTGCCTCTGGCGGGGTCTGTGCTCTTGCCAATGTCCTGGGGGACCCACTGTGCCAGCTGGACCGCTTGTGCCGTGAGGGCCGCTGGAAGGAGGCCTGTGACCTGCAGTACCGGCTCATAGAGCCCAACATGGCGGTAAGCAGGTGGCACCACCCAGGCTGCAGGGTGTGGGTGCCAGACCATGGAAGAACCTGCAAAGGATGGGGTCTTTCAGGGTTGCCCAGGGGAATGGGGTGGCACAGAACCCAGCTGGCAAGCCAAGCTGGACTGGAGGAGGTGGGGTGGGAAATGCCAGCCCTGCCATGCCAGGAACAGCATGTCCACTGGCAGCAGGCACCTGCCCAAACCTCTGTGGCAGCCTTACTGGCTGTATTTATAGGCAATGGTGGAAGAGCTGCTCCTTCTTTGGGCCCCCACGCCACAGCAAGTACTTCACTGGGCCACCCTGCACCCTGTCCAGCCTTGCAGCTGCACATGTGGCTGGTGCAGGAGCCCATGGAACATGCTGCTCTTTCCCACAAGAGCTGGCAAGCCCTCATGCCCTCCCTCCCACAGGTCACCCGCCGGTTTGGGATCCCGGGACTGAAGAAGGCCATGGAGTGGTTTGGCTACTATGGGGGACCTTGCCGTGCACCCCTGGCCCCACTAAGCTCTACCCAGGTTGAGGAGCTGAGGAGCACCTTCAGTGCCAATGGATGGTTGTGAGGGGTTCCCACCCTGTAAAGGCAGGGGAGACAGCAACCCCAGGAGCTGGGGACATGGTGGGGACACTGGGAAGTGGCCAGGAGAAAAGTCACCCACCTTGCTTCTTCCTGCCATACAGGGCTGCCCTAGGCAGAGCAGGTGGGGGGGATACCCAGCACCCCCAGCCACCCTTGTGTCCCCTGGCCTGGGCATGCACCCGGCCTTGACAGTCCCTGGGGTTCTGCTGTCCCCACCTGGGAAGGGATAGATCCCCATGCCAAGAGCCAGGAATAAACCTGCTGCTCCCTCTGTGTTTGCAGTCCTGCCCGCGCAAGCAGCCCCCCACCCAGTCCCTGCTCCCAGCAAAAAGGACATGGCCTGTGTGTTTGGCAATGTGGTTTACTCAGCTGAGGCCCATGCAGGCGGCAGCGCAAGGCAGGGTCACAGCAAGGCACAGGACCGGTGTTGGCACAGACCAGCAGGGAGGATAAGACCCCTGCAGCCCACTGTTGGGTTGCGAGGGCTGCCGAGACCCCCATGTCACAGCCAGCCAGACTGCACCAGGATGAAAGTGGGCATGCAGCAGGGAGATGAAGGATGCATGCAGGGGGCAAGTCAGGGAGCTGTGTCTTCTGCCTACCCTGCCTGCCCCCTTGTTGTGCCCCTATCCTTGCCCACCTTGCCCAGGCCCCCTGCTCCAGCCCTGGCACCCCACACAGCCCTGCTCATACCCCTCATCCAGGCTCTGGCCAATCCTGCTCCTTGCTCACCATCAGTCCTGCCCTCCCTCAGCATGTAGCAGACACAGGGTAGGCTGGGTGTCCCCTCATCCCCCTTGGCAGGGATGTTGCTGCAGATGTTCCCAAGGCAGCAGGTGTGCTGGACTGGCACAGGGATGAGAAAGACACAGCCTGTTGACTGGCCCCAAGAGCAGGCTGGATCCTTCAGAGGCACCATGTCACCCTGCCCAGTGCATGCAGGGGGACGACACCACCCAGAGATGAAAGTACAGGCCACGAGGTGCCCAGGGTGCCCACCCTGCCCCAGGATCAGGGTAGTGAATCAGGCCAGGAGATGCCCCTCCATGGGCATGTGGTCCAGCCAGCAGTCCCTGGCCAAGGCACCCTGGTGGTGGGGTCAGGGCCCAGCCCCAGCCCCTACACTACTGCTCCATCCTCTGCAGCAGGCTAGCAGCCTTGGTGGCACACAGCCTTCCTGGGGGGCAGAGGGGCCAAGCCCTGGCCACTCTGTCCCTCTGCTGCTCAAGCAGGTGCCAAGGCTATAGCCAGAGAGAGAAGGCACCATGGCTGCCCCGGGGCACTTGGGTAGAGAGTGGAAGGCCCCATCCCCACCAACGGCAAGGGTTTGGAAGGGGGGGGAGTTGGTGGGGACAGAGAGCAGGGGGGCACCCAACAGTGCCACATCCCTTCTCTGGGGCCAGTGGGGCCAGACACTGCCCAGTACCCCCTGTGGTGGGAGGGGACGTGGGGCACCATCACGCTGTCAGGTTGTGTGCAGATTTGGAGGCACCTTGAGCCCTCTGGATGATGGCTGGGCACTTCTCCCGACGAAGTAGCTTGTTGTTCTCAAAGAAGCCCTCATTGCGAGGCACCCCATGGGAGCCATCGGGAAAGGTCAGAAGACCTGAGGAGGGGAGGGAAGGACCGTGAGTGAAGGGGTAGGGAATAGCACCCACTGGGGACAGAGGGACAGAGTGGGAGATACCAGATGGGGCTATGCTGAGCCAGGGCCGTGCAGGTCTGTGGCTTCCTGCACTGTGCTGCTGGGCACTCACCGAAGCCATACACACGTCCGCCTTTGAACTCGCCCTCAAAGGTCATGTTGTCACAGCGGGTGAAGACGCCGACACCGTTGAACTTGCCCTGCACAAACTCCCCCTCGTACCTGTGCAGGAGGAGCTCCTGAGGCAGCAGCTCCTCGTGGCAAGCAGGTATGCCTGAGGGTTGTATGCAGGGGTGCCATGCTCACCTGGAGCCGTCGGAGAAGGTGAGGACCCCGCAGCCGTGGAAGAGACCGTTCTCGAAGTGCCCCACGTAAGCGGTGCCGTCGGCAAACGTCAGCTGCCCGATGCCGTGTCTGCGACCTAGGCGAGGGCAGAAACGGGGACCGCTGGCCAGACGGAGGCAGGAACTGCCCCGGTGCCGTGCTGGTCAGCGACACGGGGGCCGCTCGGCCCCTGGTACAGGCAGCACCGTCCCCTCCCTCCCTGTCTCACCTTCCTTCCACTCGCCGCGGTACTCCTCCCCGTTGGAATAGGTGAAGGAGCCTTTGGTGAGGGTCATGGCGACAGTCTCCGGCAGCGCAGGGCAAGAGCTGGCAGGGAGAGGCGCGGAAAGTAGCTGCTGGGCGAGGGGAGCAGCCCGGCTTGCCCAGAGCCTCCGTGTCCCCTCGGCTGGTGCCGCAGGTGAGGAGTGAGCCCAGGAGCACAAGCCACCCGGTCCTGCCCCTGAAACTCCAGCTGCCGGGTTCGGGTTGCTGCCCACCCCACTGCAGGGCTCGTGGCGACGTAAGCCCACGGGGGTCATAGCCCCGTGAAATGTGAGCGAGCAGCAGGAAGAGGAGCGTGGCAGGAGCTGGCTGCCTCCGGCGCGGCTCCCTGGTAGGACCCGAGGGGTCCTGCACCGCGGCAGGCTCAGGCCAGGGGCCAGCCTCAGCTCTGCTGGGGCAGTTCCAGGAAACAGCTGTTTTGGAGAGGAGACATCTGCCGGGTTGTGCTCGGTGCGGGCTCCTCAAGAAAGGGCGCAGAGAGCTTGTGGGGCTTCCAGCTAAAGCTGTAAACTGGAGGATGGGCAGAACTGGCTCACCTCCCCGGGGACAGAGTGGCAGCTCCTCCTTAGAGGGACAACAGAAAAAGGACCCTGGGGTTCCAGGGCCTTGCTCGGCTTCCGAGGGTTTGCAAACCCGCCTGCTGACAGCAAACAGCCCCCAGACGCCTGCACACCCCCACAGCCGCTGTCACGCAGCACAGCTCTCCCCAATACACAGGAAAAGCACCAGCATGGAGACAGCCCCGCAGGTGGGCTGCGCGCTGCCTCTCCAGGGGCTCCCCGTGTGGCTCTGGCAGTCGCTGCTTCCAGAGCTGGTTATCTCTGCTCACACTGGGCTGTGCATCGCTGAAGGAATGAGTGCTGAGAAATGCACTGGTTAGGCCGGACACGGTGCCGGGGAGCACCGCAGGGAACTGAAAAAGGGCTTTGTGTCGGGAAGAGAAATGGCTCCGAGCGACGCCAAGCAGCGACTTAACAGTGCTCTCTGCTGATGGCAGAGACCAGGAGCTCAGCGCCGGCTGCTCTGTCTGCAGCCTGCCGAGCACCTCTGGGGACACTTCCAGCGGTGCCAGGAGGAAGACAGGGTACTGCCTGAGGCTGTTACGCTTGCGGCAGGGGACAGCTCTCTTCACCAGCAAGAGCTCTGCACCTGCGACTTCATCTAGGGGACGGGCAGCGTCTGCACTGTGAGCAATCCAGCGTGCCCAGCAACTATATGTCCTCTGCTATCACCCGCACCCCGCAGCGTCCTGCACCCACAGCAAGCCGGGGCGATGCGTGCAGCGCGGCCCGAGCCGCGCACACCTCCTCTCTGCCCCCACGACCTGGCCGGGCCACGCAGCCACGGGCTGGAGGCATAACCAGATGGGGCCAGGGGTGCACGACGCAGTTGAGCCATTCGCCCCCGGGCAGTGCGCGCACACCCTGCCCGGGCCACGCACCCACGGGGGACACATGCACACCCCGCCGGGACAGGGTGCCAAGAGTGGCGATTGAGCCCACGGCTGATGCATGCACGCCCCGCCGGGCGCAGGCGCCCATGGCCGATGCACCCGTGCCCCGCTGTGTCCGTGCAGCCACGGCTGATGCATGCACGCCCCGCCGGGTTAGCCGCGGCGGTGCCAGCGGGCTCGGTGCCTGACCGGAGGCGGTGCGGGCGGGCAGGGCTGGGAGGCGCAGAGACCCGCGGCCCGCGCTCACCTGGCTCCGCGCTCGCCGCCGCCACCGCCCACCGGTGTCCCGCCGAGGGGCGGTGGCACGGACACCTCCCCTGCCAGCCCCCATGTCCCGCCGGGCGGTGCCACGCCGCCACCGTCCATCCCCGCCCGCCGTTGGCTGTCTCTACGGCAACTGCTAACAACGCGGCTGCTCATTGGCCAGCTTCGCAGCACGCCCTCGTCAGCCGCCATCTTTGTATAGGGCAAGGAGATCGCCCTATATCCGGGCGAGTCCGGCAGAGGGGCAGCGCCCCCTGCTCCGCCGCCATCTTTGCGAAGGGCAGCAGGGGGCGCTGCCGCTCCCCAGCGGCCATCTTTGGCGGGGGGGGGTGCGACTAGGCGCCGGCCCGTACGGCGGGGGCGTGGGGCCGGCGGACGGCGGCAGCAGAGTGGTGCGAGCTGCGAGTCCCTCCAGGCCTGGCTGATCGGCACCGCAGCCACAACCGCCGCCGTAGCGGGGCCCGTCCCGCCGGTCTGGGCGCGGCCTGTGGGGCGTGGCAGCCGGTGGGTGGGAGGCCAATGGGGCGTGGCGGCGCGGTGACGCGGGCGGAAGCGGCGGGCGCGGGCGAGGCAGGGTCGGGCCGGCCATGGCGGCGGGCGGGGAGGAGGGCTGCGAGCACTACCGGCGGGGCTGCCTGCTGCGGGGGAGGCGGG